>JAGDQP010038955.1:4350-17938 GCA_022664845.1 Lepisma saccharinum | reverse complement strand
GATGTCCCTCTACTGTTTGAATCCAGAAGAGATGCTGATGTCTATTCTACCCAATTCCAAAAAGGTATATGTCATTTTGAAGGGGCGTTATCCTCCTTTAGTGAATCAAAATTGAATGTAATTCAACATGATAACGCTTCCACATACCTGTGTAGGAAAATCAAACAGAAACAGAGCATTCAGTTATTACATCAACCCCCCAAAAAATGATACTCCCTCGTTCGACATATACTGTATATAACCTTTTGTAATTACGGACCATTTCGATCTCTCTCCCTGTTACTGGGTAGAAAGAATTCCACAGACTAGGAGTCGATCAGAAAAACATGTCCCGAGTTCACTTGATTGTAAGTCTAGCACATGTGATCATGACCAGATTTCTCTTCTTGGCTAAAGATGGGCTCAAGCCGTAGAACACAATGAGTTATATTTCGAAAGGTTAATTCGTTTTCTTTTGGAATCTGTGTGTTTTGATTCTTACAACTCCACGTGTCCCAGAACTTTTTGTACGGTTAGAAAAGATGTGTTTTGGTTTATACTGTATGATGTGAGAAATCCGGTGTAAACAGTATGTTGAAGAAAACACACACTTAAAAAATGTATATTATGAATGGGAATACACAACTCACATCATACGTAAATATGTATATACACAAGTAATTTTACTTTACTGAATCACTTCTGATTTATCGAAAAATATTTATTTAACATAGTAACAAATCAATGTTGGAAACCCACTTTCACGAGAAAGAAGAGCAATTCTACAAACGATAAAAATAACCTTTTCCCGATTACTTTGGTGGCAGGCAGCATTTAGCTTCCGGAGTTAACCAATTTCTGTTACATCTCCTATATCCTGCATGTGGCCAGTAAATGGCATTGGATACTATTAAACTACTAGAAAGAATTAGAATGTTTATCTTTGAATAAATGACGAGATATTCTGGACGTAGTTCTGCAGTACAACCTACCCGTAACTGTTATCTGTAATGTACACTCACGAAATGCTATAGTCCGGAAACGTTACATTTAATTTTTCTTTTAATTTACAACTATGAGCCATACATGGAGCAATTTTCTAAGCATACCACGTATATGTCATTTCTTAAACACGTAATGGGCTAGGCAATAGATGTCTTTGCGATCCCTAAAGTGAAAACTAAATTTAAATATAAATATCACCCTCTCGGAATACTTTTTCCCTAGTGTACAATAATAGGGCATATTGGGTACAGTATGTACCAAATATGGCCAAAATAAAGCTTTTCTAAAAAAAAATAAAAAAATAAAAGCCCTTACATAATTGAACCCGGTCGTTGTTATTTATACATTTTGTGAACTATATAGTTCTTTATTCCTTACACGTAAACTGTATTTATTTATTTGCTTAACTTAAAAAAAATCCTTAACTAAAAAAAAAGTTTTAGTAGGACATATTTCGTTCAGGTACGTTTACTGTCAGAAGAAAGGTATTAGTTACTTGTAGTGTGAAATTTAAGTCTAAAAAATATCTCATGCTTAAATATCGCCAAAACTACTGGCAAGAAAACAGACAGTTGTTGCACGAGTGATACGTTAAAAAAAAACACCAAGATACTATTTCTCCTTTTCTGGTTCCTCTTCTACCAAGTTATTCCTAGAGATTGATTCTTCTTCTTTTTTTCCTTATTCCGAAGGCAGATAAAGTGAATGAGCAGATAGAATTTTTCGCTTGAGAGACTTCCTCTTAGTGCCAAAAGTGATAGAAAGAAGAAAAAAAAGAAGAGTGCTGGAGAGGAGAAGTGGACGAAGATAGTTGACGAAGTAGGAGGATGGAGAGAGCTTAATCAAGAATCTCTGGGTCCCTCTTTCGCTCTTGAAGTCATTGAAGTGTTGAGTTATTTTGCTCTGGAAACTTTTTCTTCCAAAGAGCCTCTTCTCCTAAGAAGTTTTCCTTCAAGCTTTTCTCCTTTCGTCTTCTACTTTCACTCTCATCCACTGCCCCTCTTCTTGTCTCCCGTTTTCTACAGAGTTCTTTTTTCTCCCGCGCAATACTTTCTTTGTTTCTTGGACCTCCTAATGAATGGAAAATCAATTTCCTCGTAGTAAGAAAAAGTATAAAATTGGTGACCAAAAAAACTTCTTTACACTTAACTGTCTTCATTTTTCTTTGTTATGATTATATTTTGACACCAAATTCGTTGTCTGCAAGAATTTATTTTTTAAATAAAGGATACTTTGTTCCTCCTTTCTTCAAACGTATTTCATTAACTGTGAGATTCCTTTATGTTGAGACGATACATTTTAACAATGTAAACCAGTTCAGAGTTATACAATATACAAGACCAGTTCGTTATGCAAATACTTCTTTTACACATATGATGAATAATTTTAAGAAAAAAAAAATCTTTGAACTTCAAGTAAACATTTTCTAGAATACTTGTATAAATATCTTCTTTTTGGGTCGCGTAGTGAAATAATTTAAAAATAACAACGCGTTTAACGTTTAATTGAAGTGAATCAATATTTTGCTAAAAACGTCAGAGTCGTTGTATCTATTCTTAAAACGAACATAGCAGGCTGTTCACGACAATAAGAAAATAATGAGTTTTCTACAATCATAAATATGAATCAATCCTAGGATGTATAAGGATTTAAACGAAGCTTTTTGTCTTCAGCTGTAGTTTTGCTCTCTCTCCTTTTTTCTACAACATAGAAACTTTCATTTATAAAAGTTTTGTTCAAACAATGTATTAATCACTTTCATCTCCCCTCACACACTCTATTAAATAATTAATTGGATATTCCTCTCTTCTCGTTGTTATCCAAAGTAATCCAAATTTATCACATTCCCATTTTAGTAGCACATTTTACACGAAACTTCAACGATTTTTCAACGTTCTTTTCTTTGTTACGGATAACTTTTTCACCACTTCTGTACTTATATTTAATTCTTTATAGCCCTCATATTCTTACTTACACTACTTCTCAGGTTTTCCCTTATTTTCACTTTCGTTTTTATTGCTTGTAGTTTTTCTGTTTTTTAATTCTCAGTGCATGTTCTTCATAGTCTTGTCTTAAATCTTCAAACACTGTTACAAGAGTAACCACATCATCTGCAAATCTTGTACACTTGTTTTTCTCCCTATCTCCACATCACTCTTGACTCATTTCTTAACAATCGTTTCCAGTACTATATTAAATAAAGTTGACGAAATAGGATATCCCTGTCTTACTCATCTATCTATTGAAGCTTGTTGTGTCAAGTTGTCGTCCATTCTCATCTATTTTCTTAAGTTGTAAAATCCTCTTATTCTCTCATTCAATAAGGTTTCTTTTTAAAGTCCTTGATCCCTCTACATCACATTTAAAATCTTTAACACTCTCACTTCACTGTATCCACTGCTTAATCCAAATCAGTAAATGTTATCTACCCTCTCTTACCTTTAACGACCAAGACTGTTGTTCCCTCATTTCGCCTTTCAAAATTCTTTCTGTTATTCTTTATTATCTCAACTCTTCCTATAATGGACTGTTTGATATTTGTACAATGACTTGTGTTACATATGCTATTAAAATCCCAATTTTTGCCAGCTGATTTTACAATTCCATAGTTTTTCTTCTTAAGCCTGGACATTTCTTATTCTTAAATTTCATTGCAGTCTCGTGACAATTCATCTTTTCCCTTTCTTTTCTACAAAATTAATTAGATCAATGTAATATCCACAGCAATTGTTTTTGAGTTTATCATTTCCGTTTACCACTTAAAATTCCTCTTGAGTAACATTGTATTTGATTACTCGAATTTCCACAGACTTAACTTATACCACCACCACCCTCTTTCCCACCTACCTACGAATTAAAGATACATCTGAATAAAATTAAGTTGTTTGAAAATCGACCATTAATGGCCATATATGAATGATATTGCAATAGGTAGAGAATTCTACAATTTTCTGATGTGGACTAAGAAAACATATCGAAAGTAGTGATAATATTATAGCAAGTGATCCGATGTAACTAATGCTTGCCTACAGGCTGAGAATCATTCTTAATCATCTTAACGAGCTGGTGGGTTTCTAAGAACCAGATATAAAGTTTTTTTTTTTTGTTGTCAAGTGGGCACCAAATCACTACGTGCAATGAGCCTCCACAAGCCTCCCAACCTGCGACTACGCACACCACAAGCATGCTAATCTCTCTGCCAACCAGGGTCTGCTTTTGTTTTCCAATTTTTATATTCCTTTTAATGCATGTATTTCCTTCAGTTCTTCTTGTCTTTGTGTTAGCTTATTAAAGCTATTGTTTGAGAATTAGATATTAAAAATCAATTATTGAGATTTTCAAAAGCAAAAACAAATATACATAAACGTAATATTTAATTAATTATGCCGCTAGGTTATCATTAATGTACTCCATTTTAAAGAAATATGCAGAGAGGAAGAGAGAATTAATGTTCTTACCGAGTTAAGAGGAAAAAGGCAAAGGCTTTTGTAAAATGCAAATGTAAAGTAAGCAAGGCGGACTTATAAGAATAAAACACGGAGAATAAATGGTGATTGCAGTTTGAAAAGAGGAAAAAGGGCCAAAAATAGTGCAACACACATCAAGGATCAAAAGAAGAATTAGAGAAATCAGCATTGCAGATTAGAAAGAAAAAGAAACGAAAGAGCAGACAAAGAGCACCTTCAATCTTCCTCATTCAGACAGCTACTGTAGAATCTCTAGCACTGTTCTTTACTTTTATCGTTTAAGTGCACATAAGGGTTTTAGTGGGAACTTTCTTTAAATGTAATGAGATGTACGAGGCATAAAAGTAATGGGGTCAATGAAACAAACTCTGCTTTTACGTGCATTCGTCTGCAAACTGTTTGTTCTCGGACGGACCTTGAAGCCTCTAGGTCTATACGACAACAAGCAGTGATACACTAGGATGTAGACATATGCCAGACGAACGCAAGTCAACTTAGTGATTACACATTTATTGTCTGTGTCAGTTAATCCTCTCCTTTCGCTGACCTCTTTGATTTATTGATACTGGTAGATCGAAAATTCGACAATGAAACTTAACAAAAGTTTATCTCGTATGTGGACCATGTCAACAACTAAAGACGATGAACACCCCAAGTCGATAGAAATGTTTACTATCAATGCGGAATTCGATTCCGAAATGATGTAATGTTTTACCACCAGTCTGATACGAGCAGTCATTGAAACAAATAAAATTGTAAATTAGCCATTTTTATTTGCATGTTGAGCGAAATATAAGTGAGAAATAAAGCAACTTATATCTCATTGAAAAGAGTAATATTATTTGATTCTTTTTAAAACGAGGTATTCCATTTGCATTGTATATAATGATCAATGTTTTAGTTATACGTACCAACATATTTTGGAATATAAATACAAAGAAATGTTTGTTAGAATATTTAAAGGAAGTTAATATATTTGAATTTATTTGTAGCTTTTAGGCATCTGTGGCTAAGGCCGGAATATGGTACAAGATATGATGCGGAAAGTAGTCGGCCAGAGCCTACGTTGGAGGTACTATCCCTGAATTTGCATGGTGTTACTTAGGAAAACCCTGATGAAGGTTCAAAATGACGACCTTACATGTAATACTAAATACTTTTCGTTACCCATACGAGGCAATAATTGATTTAAAGAGTTGAAACGTATTTGTGTCTGAATGTACGTTATTTTTGCTATAAGTGTTAGTTATGTTAGATTCAGACGCATCCTCGCAACAGAACCTAACGTGACGAAACTGATTCGTATTGAAGGTATTCTGCGATATAAATAGCTTACATACTTAAATTAGCACATACTGGCAAGGCCTATACACTACACTTTATTACAAAAGCACACAGCAGAGCGTAACAGATTATATGTTCTATCAACACCTTTTACAAATAAATACTAATAAAAGCTATGCGAGTGTGTAGAACGCCATTTTTTAGATTGTAGGTCGATATTTTATATTCATTTTATTTATTTATTTATTTATTATTAGCATTTATTTAATTTGTTATTTATGAGTAATTGTTCCTCTATTTAAGTTCATTTTTCTGCAGTATTTAATTGTTGATAAGGGGCGTGGCCTGTGTCAATATTTGAGTAAATAAACTGTTTACGAACTTAGATTGGTTTAAATTTGTTTAGTTTCGGAAAGTGAACAATCTCTGGAACATGATTGGCGAAAAATGAAGGAAGGATCTCGGAACATGTCATGCTTAATTATGCACTCACATAGCGTTGAATAATGTTTGTTTGAGAAAGATGTTGATAGAACACTGAAATTGTTACGCTCTACCGGGTGTTTTTTTATTATAAAATGTAGTATATAAGCGTTGTCAGCGTAAAGCAATGTACTTAAGTTATGGTACAATCCCTGAACATAATACAGTATATTCAGTTTAAGCGTGTACTTCAATAGAACATTTTAATGCTGTCAATTCAGGTAGGACATGGTGATTTTTTAGTTAATTTTATGTTGTCAAGGGATACATTGAAACATATATTTTACGTTTCGAACAATTTAGTATGACTGATAAAGTACCTACTGACAAATGAAAAAAAAACTACTTTATTATTAGTTTCGGGAACTTGAACATACGACATACTGAGAAATTATGTTTCCCATGCGTAGTAACAGGAAAAAGTTATATAGTAAAATGGAAATCAAATTGGTAGCACAATTAAGAAACTGGTGTAATGAGATCGTACAGCAATCTCATTTCCATACCATGAAGCAGGAACTATTTCAGACTATCCAGCAGTAAAATAATACTCAAGGAACAGGCTTCACGTATGATTCTATTTGCAAATGATATTGAGGTACCAACTGGTACTAGGATAATACTGACATAGTATTTTGTCAGAATCTAACCTTATCATCCAGAAAGAAGTTGACTTTGATTATACAACAAGTAAAGCAAAATACAACATCTCTTCCTGCAAGTAGCAAACGTTTTGAAAATATGTACAGAATAGGTTCCGGTTCCAAGGACCAGCGTCAAGATCAAACACGAAATAAGACAGACTCTAAATATTTCAATAAGTTTTGTTCTAGTTGTTCCTGTTCGCATCACTGTAGGGCGTGTCCTTCATTCAAAATCAAGTGTTATTATTGCGCACAACCAGGACACTACATACACTGTTGCCGTTCATAAAAGAGTGCAAATAGTCCCCTCTCCACAAGTTTACTGCATAGTGCGCAACCCGTACAAACTTTACAAGAGAACGTACCCAAAGTACATATTTAATACGTTTGAACGATTTTAATTGTAAACATACAGATTTCGAGGATTCAGTGAAACGATAATTATTTAGAATAATAAATCACACACAAATAACATTACTTGGCTTGGTGTTGTGCCCATTATTGCGTTGCTGCAATCTTTATGTGATATAAGTTATCAACATCAAATAAAGCATCAGTGGTGAAACTAGAAACTGTAAACTCATTGTCTGTGCAAGTAGTGAGAATTTTCCAGTGTCACACGACAGCAAGATACTTAATATTACATTTTGAATAATTGAAAGAAACTTTTCCTAATTCAGAACCGGAAGAGGAAGGTTGAACACTATGGTCCAGCATTAGGAGAGATGAATAATAATGCGTTATGAAAAAGTAGTGGTTAAAGAGGTAATACGAACAAGCGAAGAAAATAATACATTGATCCATAAAGTACATCTTTTGGAACAACAATTATGCGAACACAGAACAATTATAAGAAATATGATAGATATATGTCCCAATTCAACGCACGTCCACTTAATACTGATTGGAAATCAGTGTAATTGATCACACCAAGAGTTTGACAGACCCATTTCAAGTAACACCGTATTCAGTTTTACTTACTCTTGCAGTTCTAGAAAAAAGAGTCATACTTCTCCACTGGAGGAGATATCATAGTCGTAATGTTTATTGAGGAATGCATATTATTTTTAAAAGGGGAAGCAGTTTCATTCGTTAAATTTGTAAGACTTGTAGTTATGATACAAGAAAGTTTCTCTGAACAACTATTCTGTTATAACGAATTTGCATGGAGCATTTTCAAAGTTCGCTGCATTTATTTTGATTTGTTCTTTCTTTAGTTTCTCTTTTCGGTCTTCTTTTCATTCTTTCGTCCTTGCTCTTCTCTTTTTCCCTTTATATCACTGACATCTTTATGTGGCTACTAGCTTTTCTACCTTATATGAACCTTATGGAAGTCGTGTAGTGAAAATGATGTACGTTTCTTTTCATTTCTTTTGACTTACCATTTTTTTCTTTTTTTAATATTTTTTCTTACTTTGCGCGTTTCTCTACCTTTTCTATATTTCTTCTTCTCTCTCTTTTGGGAGAAAAGAGAGAGAGGAGTAGGTCTCCAGATGCCTCTACGTACGTGAACAGGAAGAATCTGCCGGAAGTCACATGGGATGAAGATGGAACTGGCCCTAATGGTCGGTTTCTGCAGTTTGCCCATTAAGACTCCGTTGCGTCGTACACACACACACCCTGAGAGAAAGTACAAAAAGCACAATTCCTTTGTTCGTCTTAAAGGTTAAAAGGCTGAATTTGAAGCAGTTTATACAGTGGATCATAATCTCTTGATAAATTAGTTTATTCATTTTTATACCAGAATTCCTTTTATGCCTTCCTGTTATACTGGTTTCTTCCTAAGTCTTCCTTAATGTGTAAATAATCTTCATAGAGCTCGCTATATTACCAGTTCCACCTCACACACAAAATTCTCTCTTTCGAAATCAAGGCAAAATCCCTTTAATTTATTCGCTCTTCCTTTGTCTCGCTCCCTCTTTCTAGGTATACTTATGTGTGGTAAGATGGGGAGTTATGGCATCTTGCAGGTATATGCGTTTGTACTGAAAAACCTTTATTGGACAACATCATAAAAGCTGAGTGAATAATGTAAAAGTTACAAAATTTCAAATTTAACTTTTCAGCGTATTTTTGTTTAAAAAAACAAAGCGAATTCCAATTCCAAATTTGGAAATCGGGTACACATTATTGTGTTTATAGTCTCTCTTAAGTGTACAACAGTCTATTAAATAACTAACTTAAATCTATGAAGAAGTGATGAGGAAGTTGGTGTGCCATAAACACTTGACGGTTTTTATAATGAAATACAATGTAGAGCAATGTAAAAGGATTTATTGCTTCAATGTAATACAATGCTCTTTCAATGGAGAATTAATATAATAGACAACACTACTTCCTGAAAAGCACATTAATTACAATTGTGACCAAAATTGCAATTGAATGGGTTAGATTAAGAATGAAAAGATTCGATCTGACCTTGGTTTTGGGAGATTTGAAAGAAAACTGTTTTGTGGTTAAACTAATGATCGAAACTAAAGCCCTATAATTGTAAAATGTTCTTTCGACCTTTGGCCATAACATTGTAATTATATGTTTTTGGTTTTGATCATTAGATTAACTGCAAAACAGTTTATTTTTAGTTTCCTAAACCAACCTCAGGTTGAATATTTTTCTTCTTAATATTATCCATTCAATTAATACATTCATGTAACCTAGCTAAAAGAAATAAAAGCCGTATGTCTCTTAGGATCCATCGAATACACTCACGAATTCAAACTTTCAGTTCGTTAACATTTGTCAGACATTGTTCATGAACTTGCTATTTCACATATCTCCATTCAGATTGAAGTGGGCTTCATTTGATATCAGTAACCTATCCTATACAGTTTTCATCGCCTCTCATTATTTCCAGAAAGCATGGGCGTATTTAGGAGAGAGACTTTGGGTGGAGAGCAATTACTTTAAAAGCTATGGTTTAGAATGAAACATTTTAAGTCATTCTGAAAGGACTGTGGGGCAATGCCTCCCATGCCAGAAAGTCGTTTGAAAACTAAAGTCGGTGGGTTTTGTCTTGTTGACTTAGCGTTTTGAAAAGCCTGTAATTTATTCACGTGATAATGAAGGTATTGGTGTCCGAAATCCTCCTGTTCGGGTCATAATGAAGATTCTGCTATCACTGGTATCCGAAATACCCACCCCACTGTAATTGATATGCCTCCGACCTCAACTGCAAGGACTGCGCATGATGGGTTTTCGAAGACTTTCTCCTAGACATTTCCATCTTGATGACGTTTTAATTCTCAAAAGAATAGCGTAATGTAACTAGAGTCTTCATGTCGAGCAAACTATTGTGGCAAACCTCGTTGTCTAACTGTGATTGAATCTGCCTTTGTAGACGTTTTTACAGCCGCAATGCAGTTTCGCACTGACCAGCACTCCATCTTAAATAAATTCCCAAGCATAGTGAACATAATAATAGTGGTTAATATTACAGCTACACCTAGCGACTGTGTTAAGAATTTTATTTTAGATACCATTAGGTGCTTATGGCTTTCCCTATACAAGCAGTGATCAAAAGTAAGCTCGCTTCAGGTGCTCAATAGCCAAAAGGTTCTTTTAAAATTTACAATAATTGCATTCATTTTACAGCGTATGTCGGGCTATTTGAGAAGTAAATTAAGAAAGTGTTGTTTAATAATCTCATAGTTTGCAGGAATAGATAAATAAATAAACAAAAGGCAAACTAAACCGTTTGAATTTTAATCTATATTGTTTCCTGATGTTATTCCCAGTTTATTTCATACTTTTGCAACTTATAAAATAATCCAGTATTTCCCTCATTATCTACAGATGAAAATCAGCTACTAGTCTTGATTTGAAATAATTTGATCACAGTGATTTAGTTCTCTTCTGTAAAGTTGCGTTGTTCAGTGTTCACGAAACAGTACTTTCTGTTTTGTTTTTTAACTAATTCTCAGATGAAGTTAGATTACAAATATAGATCATACCCGTCATTGATCATCTTTATACAAATATGGTGGTCAGAAACCTACAACATGAAATTATGTTTCTTCAATCGTCAGTTGCGTGCTTCTCATGCATAATCTTAAGACAATTACAAAACTTTCGTATTGGTTCCCTTGAACATTAATAACCGATGGTACTTTGCAACTACCTTGTATCTCACCAAAATTCGATTTTCGTTTTTTAACATGATTCGGCCTATATAATGCACTGGCACAATATGTTAGTAAGTGCAACAGAACCTGATTTATGAGCGTGAAACTAATCAGCTCCGCTAGCTATTAGCACATTAGAGTTTTTCGTTCTTTTACTCTTTTTTTTGTTTTTGTTTTTTAACTCAGCATCATAAGATATTTTGGAGAATAAATCTTGAAAGATACAGGTAAGAAACACATATATCTCACCTAAGAAATGCAGGTGAAGTTATTTTCTCAGAAAGTATAGAACATTCCGAAATCAGGCTTAAGAATATGTATTCACAAAACTAAAAATAATATTTTTTATAAAATGAGATCAGGAAACAACAAAAATGGTAAAGTCCTTCTTCTCGCGTTGCCAACTTATTATATTAACGAGTATAGAGTGAAATAAAGAGAAAATGTAGGTTTGTAAAGATGGAATTCGAAAAGAATAGCAATATCTTAGGAAACAATATTACACTATGAGTCGAAAGAAGGACATTCTATAATTGTGTATTTCCTTTCTTAAACCATAACTGAAAAACATGGAACAAGCCCAATAAAACGATTTTAAAAATTAGTACTAACGCAGAGAAGAACCGGAAACATTGCTATAGATATAACACTAGTGGATAGAAAAAGACATAAGAGAGGGTGAAGGCAAAACAGAGACTGTGAGGATGAATGTGGGTGAAAGTGAAGGTGTGATAATGAGAATGAGAGTGACAACCATACAGAGATGTGAGGAAGAGGTTCAGTGAGGGTGAGGATGAAGCGAAAGTGTAGTACTAAAATGGGATGGAAGTAACATATTTTAACACCTGTTAATGGAACACGAACATTGTGTAATAATTAATATTTATTTTTATAAATACGCCTCAAGTTCGAATGGCATGTTAACATGTCGGATTATGATTGGTAGAAAATGTAACTCGATATTTATGATTTGTATACAAAATGCCTTAGATCAGTGTTTTTCAACCCTTTTATGCTCACGGATAGACAAGCTATAGGGAAAAAAATACACACCGGGTAGATGCCATTAATTTAGAGGTTTATTTGATGTTCATAAGATTCCAGCACATTTTCAGAGTGTAGTTGTTTAAGGCAGAAAATGTAAACTTTAATCTCAATTTTGGACTGTCGAAATCTGCAAAATGAGTATTAAATAAATAATTGGATATATTAATTAGCCGAGAACCGGTAGAACAGTTTCGCGGTCCGGCAGTTGAAAACCACTGCCTATGTGAATTAGATTACCAATCATATGCTCTTATTTCGTAACAATACGTGCGCTGATTGATGTACGTGAAATTAACGGATGAAAATGATGTTTAGATTGTCTAAAGCTATGCCGTTAGGTCTCATGTGAATAAATACTTAACATTTGGAACAAGCATAATTTAGTGCCTTTACAACAAGTAGTTAATACATTTGGAACAAGTAGCTAATATACTAGATTTGGTTTCTTAGTTGTCCTGATTCCTGTTTATCGCTTCTTATATCAAAACCCATACGTTATTGTGAATTGGAGAAGCATCTCAGCTCTTGTATAGAATAAACCTTTCACCATTTAGATTTTTTTTAAAAGATAAAAATAATAAAATATATAGTTAGTAACAACGTATTCAATGGACATGAAAACAACTGAAAATAAACACGTATAATATATGTACCATCTCGGCATGTGGCTGGTGAAACTGAGGAAATCTATGGCAAACATCAGTCAGTATAGCAGAAAACATAACTTCATTTTGTGTGAATCTTCAGTAGTTCGCAACCTGAATCATCAGGCTACAAGGAGATACACAATTTCAGATATAAAGTAGAATACGCTCCAGAATAAAGATTTCTAAATCCAAATTCCCCCTTTCCATTGTATCCCTCCCCCCCCCCCGCCATTTCTCTCTTCAAGACTCGCTCTTCTTCCCCGTTCTCGTACAAATCAATTTAACTATTACGGTAGATAGCTACGTAGTTTTAATGCGAAAAAAATAAATTACATAAACACTGTTCACTAAAACTACAGAAATATGATAACTGCAATTTAGTCGGAAAAGACGGGTAGATAAACTAGGAAACATTATCTTTTCCTGTTAAAACAAGATCAATATTGCTGCGTATGTGTGTGTTCCTTTCAATTAGAATTAATATGGATGGCAGTTTTCCTTCAAGCACTAGTACAATATAAACATTGATGAGAGAATGCCTGGAGATAGTTATTCTCTTTCGCTATGGGGCATAAATTGATGAAAACGGCAATAGTAAATTGAATTTAAAAAAGCACTCAGCACATTCAATTTTATAACCAAATAACTTAGTCCACATTCTTCAAAGAGGCCATTCTTTTTAATATCTAACAAGGAACACTAGCCAGGTGTCAGAGCCTGATTTTCATGAAAATTTATGTGTAGGTAGAGTGCCTCGGTAAACCTTCACAGTCAAAGATATAGGTGCTATCGTCAACGAATAACGACAGGGAAACCCAAGAAAGATGGAACGTAGAAAGCAAGTAAATTCAATACAGATTACGGAAAACGCCTTTTATTTTAAAAACGGTTACGTATCTTCAAAGCAAATG
>JAGDQP010038954.1:0-17938 GCA_022664845.1 Lepisma saccharinum | reverse complement strand
CACTTAAGATTGAACGTTCCTTTCCTAGCGTTTGAACATCAGTAACCGAAACATGATCATTATAATATCTGAGCATATAATTGACATTTAAATACATACACTTGTACAGTTCCGATTATTACCACAGCTTCACAAACAGCTAAGAAACCATTCTACAAGGTATAAAACCGTCTTTCAAATTCATGCGTGTATAATGTTCATCCCTTAGTGTATATCCAATGACACTACAGGTCCTGTACTGGTTGGGACTATTCATTTGTAGTAATGTTTATATTCAGCGCTAAAGAATGTATTCTAGGAGTGAGTACATTGGTTATATGAAACATCTCATTGTTTCCCTGTAGACAACACTCTTTTGGTGGAAATGTTGATATGAAAAATTAAACTGTATCTTGTTAGTTTGGCACTTTATTGTATACTATTGTATATATGGGACAGCAATTAATGAATCTTGATAGATCCTGTGAGACAAGGAATGTAGCTGCACTGTCAAATATTCGATCAATGGGAAAGTACTACAAAATCCATTATTTTATTTATATGAAATGATGGACTTGGTATTCTGTGCATTATACCACATAGAAATGCACTACTTTCTCACATGAAATTATAAACCATGTATGCTGATGGTTACATGACGTCATTTATATTTTATATTTCGTATATTTAATTTTATTGTAACTGTGTTTATATCTTGTTTCGTAAATCTTTGTCACATTCTGTATAGCACCATGTACGTTTTTAAGCATTGTATTTATTAATTGTACAATAAAAAATTCCTTATCTCCATCCCATCGTTTTATTTGTACCCCTGTTCCAACACTAAGAGTGTGGCTCCATGTTCAAAGTCCTTTCTGCCTAGCACATCGTAGATTGGCTGTACTTAATAGTCATTTGCAATCGTCTGAATATATGTGTGTATAAAACGTTCTTTTGGGATGTCTTGTTCTGGTTGCATGTCTACAAGTATGTGGTATAAATACTCATATGTATCAAAAAAGTCCAACGTCTCCAAAACTCCATCTCGCAAGGCGTCTATTGAGAGGTCATTGCAGGCATGACCATCAGCTTCTAGAAGAATGCCGTCGTAGCAGTGAATGCAAGCTACGACAGAAAAAAGGCGTCCATTGATCAATAGTCTGCATTATACAATTCCCACAAGCCTAACTCAGAATAGTTACAAATAGCCACCTTAGTCGACGCTGGGTTCGATACCTATCGTTGGACCTGCTTTATAAGTAGTGGTAGCCAATCTTCCTGCTCCATTTAATTCCGGTTATGTAGTATAGCTATGCAATAACATCACAGTATAGAAAATTGGTTCCAGTATGTCTGAACAAGTTGATGTCGAAAGAGGTAGCTTAACTAACGTATTTATTTAATTCATTCATTGCACTATTCTGTTCTTGTATGGCTTCCTTGGCTACTGCTATTTCTGTATAGACGAAAAATTACGTTAATTGAATGGTGGCAAGGTAGACTAGATCAAGTAGAGCAGCTGTCCTGTTAATTATATGAGGCACAATTGGATATAATTTAGTCTAGTTCCTTTAGTTTGTGTATTTTTTAAAAAAGCATAGTAGACCAAAACAGTGCTGGTCTAGTCTACTGGACCAGTGATATTTGGCCTAGTCTGCCAGGCAACCATTCAATTAATGGTACTATTCGCTCTTATACGAGTTCATTGAGTGCTGCTATTTCTGTATAGATGGAAAATTATTTAATTACCACAATCAACTATTGTGATTAATAACTAAATGCAAGTTTGTCGCCAATTTGGTAATGAGTTGCTTAGTCTAGTTATTATTCCTCTATATAATATCAGAACAGTATTTCGTCTTTAAGCTATGCTGATCGAAACTAGCTCGTAATTCACATGTAGATTAGCAATAAATGAATTACATTGTCAACCTGCTACTGCTACTCACTACTACCATAAAGCTGCATTTTGGCGGTTTTATATTAACATGTATCAACTCATTCTATACATGTAGTGCTGTATGCTTCAATTCTACAGGAGGTTTCCCGTATTCATATAATGTATCGTTTGTATGTCAAACAAGTGTATTCGTTGTTTTCTGTATCGTACATAATTATTTCTGCATGTACTACAGACATTGATAACTCTTTTATAAGTAAATGGCACGTCGTATTCACATTACCATGTCCTAACTTCAGTTGTAGCACAGAAATGCATTTGCAATTCATTCTGAGGATGAACGCTGTATATTGAAAAAGCTGGTTTTCAATACGATATTCGGTATGGCAGTCGTCAACGTGTATCCAATGTGTCTAAAATATGAGTCTGGGGTGCTAGAAATCGATTCGTGAGTATATTGAAGCGTCATGTCGTTAATAACTTGGCAAGCGCACCATAATTGGCCTGTCCTACGAGGCGAAAACTAATCTCATTACCAAACACCATTCTTCTACTATGACAGCTGACATCTTTCTGTTCGGTGTGGAGAGAACGTGGTATCAATTATTTTCATATTGTATAGTAAAAACACTAACGGACTGGAAGAATAGCTACGATATAACATAGCAGTAGTGTAAAATCTCAAGTTCATGTTTACAGAGTTCATTCTGTATGTTTCCCTTGCATAATAGGATCCTCAACATCTAATACAAGCCGTTACTGGAAAAGTGAACTCTCTGGACTAACTATACCCTATTCATACTGGTCAGATGGCTCAGCGAAGTGCAATGGCGACTATTCGCTCGAAGGTCCTCCAGTTCGAGTTCCAACAGAGGCATGGATGTGAATTTTAACAGCTAAAGAAAAATCATAACGGAACAACGTTAGTACACTGCTCTTATATACAAATACACTTTAGCTAAGTTCGACAATATTCGTTTACTTGAGCTGATTTAACTCTAAGATCCTTGTGTTCGACTCCCGGCAAAGGCATGAGTGTAGAGTTTAACAGCTAAAGCTAAATCGTAATGGCTTAAAGTTAGTAGACTGCTCTCATATACAAATATATTTTAGCAATATTCGTATACATGAACTAGTTTATCTCAATGCTTTCCTTTTTTTGAACAATTTCATGACTGATCCTTACCTCTCAAAGGAGACATCGACCTCAGTTCTAACATCATAGACAACATAGTATACTTCCTTTCAAATTCTTTTTTTCCCATTCGTAACGAATCTACCTTGTTCTTCATGAGTGTACTGTTCCATTATGAGCGTACAGTTCCATTATTAAAACTAGATTCCACTTCATTACCCAATGTCATTAGTCTGTTTCCTTATGAATACAAGGATTTTGACAGCCAACATACATTAGTGAACCAATGAGTCATTTGTATGTTTACACACACACACATGTATATACAACTACCATTAAGTACATGTATTTTCTTTACAAGAAGCATGCACTCTTGCTTTTGTTCCCACATGAAATAAATAGCTGAAGTCTCTTAAAGCGTACAACATGACATCTATTGGCTCTCAAGGAAAACTGAATCATCTCTATCTCTCCTCCTTCTATAAAGTCGCATAGTAAACCATGCTATGAATTCTCTCTCTCTCTCTCTTACATTAGTTACTGTTTCAGCCAATCATCAAGTGCCCTCAGTGTTCTTTCTTTCCCATTAATGTCTGACCAGAGAGAGCGGTCTTTTATTTCTCAGATGTTTTTTGCCTTCTTTAGTAAAAGATTTTAAAGTATTCGTATCCTGTTTTAAAAAGTCATCTCAAACCATTTCCCGATTTTTTCTGCTGAATGCCTTCTTTATATCAAGAGGTCTAGAGGGTTTTCCTTACATATACATTCAAATTTCGTTTGGCATGCTGTGGTCTTAACTATCATTATACAAAGATATAAATAGAACAAGAGATGTCACAGTACTTCAAACCCAATTTCCACTACGTTTGACAGTGCTTGTAAAGAATTCCATACATATCCATTCTATTCTTCTTCTTCTTACATTCAAATTACGTATTGCGTTTTAAATATTACTCTACAACACATGTCAACACAACATTCAATAAGTTCGTGACAGCTATCAAGAACAATTATCCCTTTTCGGAACATGCTCTATTGTCCTGTCCATCGCCACTATAACCCCTTCCCCAATATCACCATACAATTTGATTAGCCTTTAGTGTTCTAGTACCAGTAAACCTGTCCCCCTTCCCCTTCACCCTCGTGTCCTATCGTATGACACTAGTTTTTATGGCCGAACTTTTCCCCATTACGTTCCAAGGTGCAACCAGCTACTACAAAACCTAATGACATTAAATAGCTAGAATACGCGCAAAAGAGCAGGGATCATAAGACATGAAGTATCAAGTAAATAAACAAATGCATTAAATTTGAGGTAAGAACCTTGTCCCTGCAGATTTAGCAATAGGCAAACCCTTACGAGCTTGCATTCATTAATACAGTTGGCTGGTAATTAGGATGCCAATCTATGCATGAAACATCCCCTAAAAGACCAAAAAGAGTACGGAATATCCCAACCTTGGCTGGTCTGAAATTTCAATCTAAATAAAATAAACCGATTTTATTAAAGTTATTATGAAAAGTAGCTAAATTATAGTGATTTATATTGGGAGATACACTCTTTCAAACAATTAAAAACTCCACTCTCACTACTCACTCCACATAATGATATAAAACGCCTTGTTCTGGCTTCTTAACTTTTCTGTTTCAACTTTGATGTAAACATAAGTTTTACATAGCACCACCAAATATTTAGAGCTGAGCATGGCTATGTTCCAAGCGATGTGCATAAACTTCAGGAGGTGAATCTTGACATCGAAATAAGAAATCTCTAAACAGTATGTCGTGGATTCATTTGCTCAATAAGATAATTTGAAACATAATTTGTCTGTCAAATTTGATGGCAACTGTGATTTTTCTTTCCTAAGTTGGAATTGAATATTTTTATAACTTACGAATTAAAGTGTACAAGCGTGGTGAAGGTTTCACTTCACATTTGAAGGTCACAAGGAAAGAAGTACTATGCCATTTTTTTTGAAAATTTAGATAAAAGTGTCATCTTCTTGTTCTTTAAAAAGTCTTCTTAACTAATTATCATACAACAAGAGAATATGAACACTACGTCTATTGCAAGCAACTTTTTATTTGATGTCAAGGTTTTCCTAATGCTGATTATGAACTTTTAAAACGTTATCCCGTAAAGTAAATAAAATGGACAAAGTACGTTCTTTTCCTGTGGTTTGCCATGTCAGTGCTAAATGTTTGTACACATTGTGAATTAATATTTACCATACCTGCAACGAAATAAGAAAAGTATCAGCGTTTAAACTCGTTGCACTCTAAAGATGTGTTCAATTCTGTAGGGGGAGCGTAACAGAGGATAAAATTAGAGGATTTGGCAATGTTTCATGTTCTCTGTTCTTATATGTAAAAGAACTTTTGTTTCTTTCATACATATACGTAAAAAATTGAAAGATAAGTGTAATATATATTTTTCTGAAACCTATTCTGAGATGATAGGAAACTGGATAGTTAATAGTTTTCGTTTATTCTTTGACAGGTTTTAATCATTGTACTTTCTTATACGACGACACTTTTTTACTTCAATGAACATCGAAAAATTTCTGAATAATTGTGCAAGGTTTTGAGAAAACAATTAAATTTCGTCACTGCATTATAATTTGAATCTTTCAGCACCATCCTGGAACTAAAATAAAACAGTTAGAGTTCATCATCGCAGTGTTTTCCGTTGCAGTCTATTGATCTATAATCAGGAACAGTAAAACCCAGTTTAATTCCACTGCACTTGTTCTTCATGTTTTCGCAAAATAACTTCTTAATTGTCGCTTCTGTAACGATATTCATTCCTTTCTCTCCACCAAATGTTGAAGGTTTCCACCAACCGGGACTGCAGAGAGGATTGGTCATTATTCCCGTGACAGAGAACGGTCCAGCAATTGTAAGTGTTGAAGGTGTTAGCACATTTCTTCCACGTTTCTCCATCATTAAACCTGGAACGAGAAGTTAAGGAAATTAATAGAATAACGTAAACAACGTTTTATGTCTTTATTCACTATGTTTGCAAATTATAATGTTGGTTCAACAGTTAGAGTTTTCACTATGCAAAATTTGAGGACTGCATTCTGTTTAGTGATTCGTATAACTGAGATCCTAAGGTAAGATAATACATATTGCCAAAGCTGTAGCTGGTCCCTTGTCCCCCTCCTCCCTTCCTTTGCCACACCTCTGCTAGACTGCCAGCATCCTCAAACTTGATTGTCTGTTTGAGTGGCTGCAACCCACTTAAGGTAAATGACGAGTATGGTCTTCACAATATTTACAGTGGTGGTCTTGCTGAAAAGTCAACTACGTAATGTGTATTCAATATTAACGGCCGCCCCCTAATTTTAAATATTTTTTTAAAAATATTTTAAAACTTAAGAACACTATTAAAAATTTTAGAACATAGTTCGCTGGTACTTACAAATTACTCTGAAATAAAACGGGCAGCGACTTCAGATATTGCCCATTGATGAGTATTAAACCTTCAATTAAATTATGACGCCATAACTTTGGGCTACTTAACAATTGTTAAAATCTCGAAAACCGTAACAGCACATTCCGTAGTGTTTTGTAAGTACTACGGAAATATGTTTGAAAATTTCTGATACTGCTATTAGATTTTGAAATATTTTGGAAAATATTTAAAAAGTGGGGGCGGGCGCAATGAACCACCTTAAACAATCTGGATAAACAATGATTAAAGATTGGGTCAGTCCATGCCAAACCAGGCAGGAAAAGGGTGAAATATAACCCACAGTTTCCGATTTTGTTGAAATTTGGCCCGTTGATTCTTGAAATAGTTCATAGTATAAATCCCAAGTTACAGGTTTCTAGGCCACCTGCATCGAGAGCTACAGCGCTGCAAAGTTGATGTTTTGTCATCAAATAGATTGTCGCGACCGACATCTTACGGAGACACACCCATTTGAATTTTACTTCATCAGAGAATCCAAATTTGATAACAAAATTGTGATAAAGCCAATAGATTTTGAGATATGGGCTTATGATTGCGAAGAAAGTGGTTTTTGAATGGCGTTCACCTTGCAACATAATACCGTTAATATCTCAAAAGCAACGCCAGATACAGATATGAGACTTGCACCATTAAAGAGACCAGAAAATTTGCTATAGAAAGGGGTAATAAAAATAGTGGGTTCGTGGTGGGAAGTCCATCTGTAATGTACCTTTTTCTTTTTATATCATTATTTATATATAATTAGTACGTTGCCTTTGCAATATAATACCATGAATATCTCAAGAGGAATACCAGATGCAGATATGAGACTTGCACCATTGGAAAGAGCAGACATTTTTCTATATAATGACGTAATAAAACAGTGGGTTGGTGATGAGAAATACTCATGTAGATACTACGTTTTTTTTACATCATTATATATATATTTAATTACCGATGACCTTGCTATGTAACATCATGAGTATCTCAGGAGGAACAACAGATGGCCATTATGTCCTGGTTTCTTTTATTCCTCTCTTTCGGCCATCTCTTTCTTTATAAGAATAATTTTGTCCCGTAAACTCGTGATAATATCCTGGTGGTTGATTACTATATTTTTCACTCGTTTTTCGATCTACGAGATGGGCGTGAGCCATAGTGCTGTTACCGCCCATTAAATTCATTTTATCCTTATCTTATCGTTTTTCGATATTCGTCTGCTTTCCCAGAAATTTCTCTTGAGTCGTACTGTTCGTTCTTCCATATTCTCTAACTTTTCGTCTTTCTTGTTTTATAACTAATGAAAAAGGTAGCTAAAGAAATAGAATAAGAAGTATGGACGAAATAAACCAAACAAGGCTGAAGAACAGAGAGCAAAGCAAACGCAAATAGAAGAGGGAGGCATTTTAACGAAGGAAGACGAAATTTTATATAATGTTAATTAAATTATATCGAATACTGATGAAGAAATAGAAGAAATTACAACAAAAGAGAATTACATTACGCTTGATGGTAATGAAATTGTATTGAATACTGATGATGAAATATAAAAAGGACAAATTCCAAATTAAGCGGCAGAAGAAGAAGTAGTAATGAGTGCAAAAGAAAATATCGATATACGACAAGAAGACTCAGAAACTAAATTGATCAATGAAACCAATAATGACACTGAATGTAACAATACTAAAGACAAAGAGAAGACAAACAATGAAAAAAAGGAAGTAAAAGTTGAGGTAGAGAGTATTGCAAACATAGACTAAACAGAAAGATAACTCTAACAATATACCGAGATCAGATGGAAATGGCAGTAAACTAAAGAATAGCTATTGCAAATCAAGTAAAGGTAAATTCATGACTAAAATAAAAGATTCCCAAGCTACGAATCCGCTGAATTTAAATTATAGGGAATACGATTCAAAGAAAAGGAAAAACAAGCACTGGTAAGGAAAATATGGATACGAAACCAATGGCAAGAAAGGCGTAGGAGTATTTTTGGCAAACGCATTCTGAGCGAAATACCAAACAAACATTTTCTTAAGAGTAGGGCTGTTTGATTTTTAAATTTGGAAATCGAAAATCGATTTTTGAAAAAACCGAAATCGGTTTCGATATATCAAAATAAAAATTTCGATTTAAATCGAAATCGATTTTTCGATTAAAATCGAGACCAAATTTTTCGATTAAAATCCAAACTGAATTTTCTGATTAAAATCAAAAAAGATTTTTTCTAATTAAATCGAAATCGAGTATTTCGACTAAAATCCAAATAGGTTTTCCATTAGAACCAACATTTAACTTCACAAACCAAATTTCGTATCGTACTTCAATAATGGATACAATTAGCTTTAAGGAAATATTAGTAGTACCTTGAGGATTGTGTACAAACATTTTTGGGACATTATTCTGTCCTATACCACTGAGCCACCGTGGTCCCATGTATGCTGTTAAGTGTTAATCTGTGTTCTTTTACGATTTCAACAATACCTCAATCACTGTCCTGGAACTATTAGAACCAGAACAGAAACACGTAAAAGAAAATCCTGCAAAACATAACGGACGGGCGATACCGTCGTAAAGCTAGAGATAGCAGGAAGGAGCAGAGAAGAGTAGAGAGTGGGTTGATATGAATGGCTCATTTACAGTCAAAATGCATGAGTTAGTGGCATAAGCAGTTCGACGACTGTTTATGGTAATTGGGGACGCGATGGTGTTTACTGGAGGCAGTGATTCATCCTGTGGGGTATGACCACCATTGTCGAGAACTGCCCCGCAACTTTAAAAGTTTTGAGTAGGAAATTAGAGAGAAAAGTACTACAACATTTAGAGCGACTTTTCACGCACATGTGCGCGCGTTACTTGCGATTAAGCCTTTTTACACTTTCCCCCTCCCACGCCCTTTTCTTGAGTCAAGATACATCCCAGTGACATTTATCTACATATTGTTCATACATTAGACTTATTTTAGTCTCAGGAATACTTCCTTCTGCGTGCCATTTTATTTCCATGATTAATGCTTAATTAGCAAGTCTGTTAATTGTGTAATATGCCATTCGATACTCTTGTAGCATTACATTCTATTTCTTTTGTGTTTTGACACGTATTTGCGATTTATTCTACTGGCACGTTTTTGGATACAACCTATATGTTTTCAGCGTTCCATGTTTGTGGTATAACGCAAACTTTAATTTATTCGTACTTTTACGACTGGGGATTTCTACATGATGGGTATAACTGTATTTGTTTTAACGTAATACCCCTGATTTCTAGTATTCTGTGCGTTACTTCAGGCTGTTACAATTATACGAAAGTCTGCAATGCATTTTTCAGAACTGTCTGCTCATTCGATCGTATTTTGTTAAACGCTCTTTTAGGACACTCGAGAACAAAAACAAACAACAGCCTTTCAAACCATCCATCTGCCGTAGGGGGTTCTTTAGTCTAACCAACGGTTACCAAGACAGCATTAGACGGGACCCTTCTTTTATCTTTATCTGCCCACACCTTGTAAGGCAAAGAAGAAAAGGAACCTATCTTTCCCTTTGATCCGTTTATATGGTTGACTGTAGCCTCTTGTTAGCATTTCGTCTTGAACGATACAAACACTCATTTTTATTTTTTATTTCCCTTTGTTTAGTGTCAGAGCTATCACACTACAGTAAGTACGATTCTTCCCACGACCAGCGTGGATAGAATTGTATATGTTGATCACATTTCCCGTGGGTTTTGTAATGGATGAGAGTTCAGACAGTTGTAAGCTAACCAAACAATTACCGCATGTATGGAATCAGGATTTTAAGTGTTGAAAGATGTAATGAGGCATCGACGCATGAATTTATAGTTAATCGGCTGAAAATGGAGGACAAAGAATGGTGACATTAGATAAGTTTCTGATCTAACCTGATGTCAGTTCGGGTGATAAATAGAATCTCTGAACATTATGGTGGTCGTAGAACGTTCGTGGTGAGGGGGATGTGATAAAGAGGGTGGGTTCGGGCCCTGCCGTTTCAAGTGGGGTAGTCGGTGAAAATAAAAGCAACGATGATGCAGGTGGTGGTTGTCTAGCCCCCGAACGTCATTCAGTGGAAGGAAAGAAGAAAGAGAGAAATGTTGATGGAGGATTAGATTAAGTTGTTTGTGCGGTCATGCTCTGAAAGATGGTATAGTCACATGAGTGCACTGGAAATTCACGAAGGATTTGTCACAAATAATTGTATACATTGATGCGAGTGACAAGGTGAAATATAAATTGTATTCTATACAGCCTCGCAACGAAATATAAAAAAAGTAAAAAAAAGTTTAGGAATAAAATGGAGAGAAACTCAAATACATCATATTCAGGTCAGCATAGCTCTGTGATGTCCTGCTACTTCCGTCCAGAGTTGAAGACAAGCGTCCTCTGTAGCCTAGTAGAAGCGCACACAGCTCAGGACTTGTAAAATCATATGCTGGTGACCAGATGGTGTGTGGCAGTGCAAGACGGGAGTACTTCGGCCCGTCCCGAGTTGGCATGAGTTGTTAAACGCCATACCCAAGCCCCATTCACGGAATCGAATCCTTGACCGACAGGTCATCGAACTACCGCTGGACCATGATTGCAAGATACTCACCCTACACATGGGGAAGGGAATCATGGTACGTGTATTGCTCTCGTGCAAAACGTGTATTGGTCTCCTGCGAAAGCGTGATTAAGGCAGCAAAACAGTGTTGCAAACCAGATTGACCAATACTGTATGAGCCACCTTAATAAAAACCAGGTTTTACAGTATCAACCCCCTTATAATCAGCTTCCCAACCCGGCAAATAAAGATGACGTATTTAAGATGAAGACAACGCAGTTGAATCGGGTGTACTTTGTTGACGAATAATGAAGAATTAAACATTTTAACATACATCGAATTCTAGAATGTTTCGTGTTCTACACAAAAAAGCGTCCATCTCATAAATATACTCCAAGGAAAATTTCTTGAAAATCCAATATGCTATCGTCATTGTGTAATGTAATATATACAGCCATCACAATGGATACGTAATGCAAAATTAAAAAATGGCTAGCATAGTCGACATGACACTGGAAGATGGTCTTGCCTCGAACTCAAATGTACGCAACCGTAAAATGAAACCCAGGAAAACGTCCCAAAATTGGGAATAGCTGTATGTTCGTTGTTTATTAACCGATTCCGAAAATTCAAACGCAGCTGTAGATAGAAATGAAAATAGAAGTTCTATAACGTACGGTGGGATGTCTAATACCTAGGATAAAAATTCAAACATAGTGATGGAACATTGTAAATAGGACATATAGATCGAGCAGTACTGATATTTGGGTCACCACCCATTTACTATCAGTATTGGTCAATTGCAGAAGTTTAGTTGTATGCAAAGGATCAATGACACTCCCAGTACACCAACAACGTAGGAAATAACTAGTGTAGTATTGGCAATGCGGTCTATTTATGCCATCACATCAGTCGCCTCCCTGCTTCGAGAATACCAAATCCGAATAATAATAATAAAAATAATTAACGTCAGGATAATAATACTAAAACGCGGAATAAAATACGGACGCTGACACATCAAACCCTAGGATGAGGAAAGTATGCTGGAACCATAGCAAAATGTCAAATATTACCACGCTCCGGTAATAAAGCTTTGGATGGATTGTCGTGTCGAACGTCGTGACTGATCAGTCATAATACGCGACAAATCTATGAACGGCATACACAATATTATTAAGAACAAACCATTTCCGTAACTCTATTAACAGTTACGAATTACGAGTCTTGAATAGACTGAAGTACAATGGAGTATGTGTTAGTAGAACCAAGGATCGAACACGCTATTGTCAAGTCGACATAGATAATAGGTACCAATAGCGGAAATACAGCCATATGCAACTCCGTAGGCCATCGCCTATACAGACATCCCAATGGACATTACATATGCACCTGTGGGATATACGAAACAAATGTTAGAGGCATTATTTAACTATAGCTAGGGTTTCTGTAGAGTGATTAGCACAGAAACAACTGGCACAGCGGCGAACCATTGTAACACGCAAATAGACATAAAGACATATAATAGCCAACGCAACGACCAGGGTGGTATTTGAACCTGGTTATTCGATTGGTAGAGCATGCAAATTTGAAAATAATAGGCACAGATGCGAACCTACTTTCAAGAAAACAATACAGCAAAGGGAGGGTATAACTTGGCAACTGGACGAGCACGGAAAGCGAATATGACATACCCATTATTGAGCTTTTGCAGAGATCAGTACAGAATAAAAATGACAGTTGTTCTGGGAAACACGTTACCAAGCCGCTTGCGAACATAGTTGCTGGTAAAATGTACATCACCTGCTGGAGGCAAATAACACAGGCTGACTCGACAGCATGACCAACGATCACGAACGTCATCGATATATGCAAAGTGATATGAACAAAACTCAAGTAATGATTTACACTAATGAGACAACATTAAGGTCTACCAGTTGACTACACGTTTTCTACCGATTGTCTTTACTGTGTTGTCATTGGATAACTATAAGAGACGTCGAATTGACACACTGTGATTGGCTGGCAATTTCTATAAAGCGACTCCGTCGATAGGCATTGCACCCAGTACCCAGCAAGATGGCAGTTTGTGACTGCTCAGACGCACACGTGAGTGAGAATTGCATTTTGCGAGCGAGCGATCGCTGGAGCCCAACATTATATGTAGCTTGTATTCACTGCTACGCCGGCATTCATCTAGAATGTGATAGTCATGCTTGTAGAAACCTCTCAACGGATGATGTAAAAGATGAAGTCTTGGAGACGTTGGCGTTTTTCAATATATATGAGACCCTATATAACATCTTTGTAGAAATGCATCCAGATCAAGACATCCCTGTAGAACACTTGATACGCACATATATAGAGATGATAGCTAATAACGACACTTTACAGGCAATCTACGATGTGATGTGGACAAAGGGTTTTAAACCTGGCGCTGCACTTTTGGCTATGGAGCAGGATTAGAAAAAAACGAAATGATTGTAAATAAAAAGTCTTTAATGTGCAATTAACAAATACAGTGCTTGGGTTACATATTACATGAAGCTGTACATGGAACTATAAACAGGTACAAGTCATGGTATAAACACAGTTCTGCTGTACAGAATATAATAATTACACATAAGGGTGATACAAATAACGTACACGGAGAATACAGACAGCTAATCACCAACAGACAATCGCTGCCAGTACCTATAATCAGATTAGTGCATACTTATGTGGTATAACCAGCGGATACAAAGTTCGTCATTTTTTATAAACCAATTAGTGCATTCTGTAGTACCCTCCAGGATACAGGGTTTGACGTAGCATCATAAGGTGCTGAACTGTTTGGATCTACAGTTTGTCGTTTTATATAACCGTGAAATGACGATTTTGTGTCGTTAATATAAACAAAATATGACAAAATAATGTTCTCTAACATCCAGGATACATGCATATAAACAAAATGATACAGAAGTATGTAGTATACCTATACATGCACAGGTTGTGTCATTCATATAAAGGAATTGGTACAACTTAATGTTGTCTATCCACCCAGCCACATTTTGTGGTGTTGTATATAAATTATATAAATCGCTTTACAGAGATTAATGCGACGGGTAGTTGTCTACGATGTAGCATGTATTCAAAAAGTTTTGTAAAGCAATAATAACAAAGGGAACTGTGAACTGTACACGATTGTAGGTAAACAAACTTGAAGGATATGTAAAGCACACCATGGTTGTTCAAATGTCCGTAATGGATGTTACAAGTCAACTGTATATAATAAATAAATACGTACTGTAACACAAACGACCATCATGTGTTTCATTTCTTTTCTGTGCTTAACCTCGAAATCCGTATGGAACAGTCATATATTGTTCCGCAGCATTTGGATTTAATTTCCACCGTTTGTGTTGTTGTACAACGGCGTGGTGTTCTGTCTAAGTTTTACACACGTCACGAAAGTCTGGTTTGGGATGGATATAATTAGGAGTAATAATTTGTTTAGCTTTATACTTGTTCTTTCCCAACTTATACATATCGCTAAACGTTATTTAGTCGTGCTCGCTGATTCAAGATCCACGCAGTATAATCACACGGTCCAGTTGCCTCGTAGCTGCTTCCCTTAACTCATGCGGGTAATGCTTGAGTCCAGCGCTAGTAAATATATGCATTTCCCAACCTGGAGGGGCAACATAAGAGTTCATTCTTCAGATGACCAAGATAATCACCCAAAAGTGGCAAGGGCGGTTCGTTCCGACGTCTCACGTAGATAATGCTATCAGTGTCATAGTACAGAAGACGTGCTATACCGACAATATTCATAGCCTCATACAAACGTAGTCGTGCCCTTAATGGAATGAAGGCAGCAAACATTACATTGCTGAAATCATAAGGTGTTTTGCACAGTCGATATCGCGATATGAAACAAGAAGTTTACTCCGTATTAGAGTAACATGTGGAATATCCAGGTGGGAAGAATAGGCGATTTCATTAAAAACTTGGGTTGTCGTAGCAACCTTTATTTGCGGAAGATCGCAGAGTTGCGCTCACTTTAAAAACAACGAGTTTAAATACATCTTTGCAATTAAGCGAATTCTCGTTTTTGTGAATGTTATGATATTTGAGTTGAATTCTCTCGTGATCAGAATAATTCCTAATATAATCTTGCCGATCCTCCTCACAGACGAATCTCAGGAATTTCAAATGCTTCTTGTTTCATTTGAAGAAACGTACCTACATAGGACTAAAACAAGTCCACTCACATTTCCGATTCCCAGATTTCGTACGTATATAGAATAGCATAACCTGTTTGTAATTCAGCATGTAGTTCTGGCGTACAGAAAGCTCCTTATTGGCACGTTCTTCGTCTGTATGTGGACATTCCCGAGTATGTAAGTCTACATGCAGGTTCTACAGAGACCAAACATTAGTTTATGCGCATTGTCTTGTAATATTTGAATGGCGAGATCTGTAGGAGGGAAAACATCACAAAAGACTAAACCGTGAATCTCACTGGGATCGGGCATGTCCGATCCTTTATGAGTGGTTACGGGTCCAACTGGAAGTGATCAGGTATCCATTACCCACGGATAGAGCGAGGTAAACAATTATTTGTGATTCACTGCATTCGTAAAGGCTTTGGAAGCATTCGGTTCGTCCACCCTTAAAGGCATACTTAGGACGTAATGGTTCTTCAATATTAGAACAATGTTCGCGAAGAAAGGCTTGCCTTCGAACTCTTTACCTGTTTGTGTCACTGACATTCCCACAGACACAACGTTCACCTTACATGTCCGATGCAAGAGATCCTCCCGCGCTATAGTGTCAGTATATCGACTATTTAGACTACCCCTTGTTTATCTATAGCTAAATCCCTAAGCTGAGTTAGGCATTGGTGCCGATGATTAAGAAAACTTTAATATGCATACGCTGTACGAGTATTTTTATCATCCACTTTGAAATGCTGAAATTCGGCTTCATCACATCGTTCATAGCTTTGCAAATTGACCTTATGTGTATATTCTATATACCTAAGCTAAAGTTATGCCTGTCTGCTCTGACTAGTACCGTGATGAAACCCTAATGGGGAATAACAGGAATGGTATTATCTTTAAGATACTGTGTACGATAACATAGTATTGCACCAGCAGCAATGGTGGACGTATGCAAAAAACATTGTAGTCCATCACTTTTACTTTCGATCAATTTGAAAACCGAATAAGTGGGAACGTTAGATTAAGTACGTCATTCTGGCAATTGGTCAACAGTTCATGTTGGAAATCAAATATCTTTTTAGTTATGACACATTTCTTGTACCATAAGGCCTCCTTATACTCTATGCATCGTTTCTGATATGCTCCCTAAATCGTAATACTCAAGATCTGGATATAATCATACACAATTCTGATTCCTTCGATTATTGAATAAATGCTGAAAGTCCCCTTACCTCTATCCCTAGCGTTTCCGGGAGGTCCGCTAATCGAACCCCCATAAACAGAAACGTGTCTCTGAATATAATGTTGTTTATTGTTACCTTCATAATGTTGTGGCCACCAGTAATGAAGTCGGGAATTAATTTCCGTCGATCTTATATTTCACTTGCAACAAATAAATTGTCGAAGCCGTGCGCATTATGTACTAGAGCAATCACCGTGGTAAACTTGGGGCCCTGTTCTAACACATCTGTGATAAAGGAAGCCAAAGTGTAAAATACAAAATTTCGGGTACCATAAGCATCACCACAGACATTAGTTATATACATCCTCATGAACGTCTTTACACTGATGACAGCGGTGCGGCACACAAATTAAATTGGGCAACAATTCATGTTCATTCTTGTTTTCGACATTCAATTTGATAGTCTCAATATCATAAAAAAGATATATGAAATCCTCTATCCGTTTGGGAGTACTGGGCTTAACATAGCAGACATGTGATTCATCTACATGCATGCAACAACGCTTACGGAAATGTTTACCACAAACATGTTTCCCCTTTCTATTACGCCAATCGAGTTTAACACCACACTTAACACAGACCTGAACGTTTTCACATAAAGATTTACGCTTGGTTTTGATTACAAGATGAGCAAAACAGGTCTGATTTGTAAAAGTAGGGTTGCACTTTTCACAATAGCGTTGAATTGTACCAGTACAGTCGGTACTAGGATGATACGTCTCGCATAGGTTACATTTATATTCACACTCATGAAAACGTAGCTCCGTATAGGGATAAGACAATAGTCACAATACCCATTCCTTCCTAAAATTCAGCTATCGTTTTAATAACATCATAGAGATTATTTTCATAACGTAAAAAAATTTTCCGCTGAGCTGTAGGTCCAACATACATTCTTTCATACTGGCGTGTTTTGGTGCTACGTCCGTACACAATAATTTGACATTAATTGCCAAAATGTGTTTGTAATTGGTTCGCGTCGAATAAACTATCTCTATTATGCAGACTTAAATCAACCTCTGCAAAATAACACAACTCGGCTGCTTTGGTACGCCAGTGTTCAGTATGAGTTCGCATATATTTAGCCTTTCGATATTCGTTATTCGCGCGTAGTTTGCCTAACATCAGCGCCCTCGAAAGACAGTCGGGAACATTATCCACACTAATTATATCCTTCGGTAGATAGTCCGTCAATGGTAAATACTTAGCATGTCCACATTGGCCCTGGCATGAAGAAGGATCTGTAATATCAATCCTAATGGTGATATCGTCACCTAATAAGAATTCATCGTTTGAGTTTAGTACATTTTCGATTTTCCGAAGCATACTTTCCGCCGAAAGATGTACCCGTAATTGGAAAGGTATGTATAAAGACTTTCCCATCGTGCATGTGGAACTGTTTATACTTAAGCTGACTTTGGGGGCTGGATCGATATCCTGAAGTAAATTGTCCATTGCAAACTGAC
>JAGDQP010038953.1:579-17939 GCA_022664845.1 Lepisma saccharinum | reverse complement strand
AGACCAATCTCCTCCCTCCGGGGAGAGGCCTCATCCAGTAGTGGATCCAGTAGTGCTTTCTGTGCTTCATTACCTTTACTGTGTTGTACCTGTGCAAAATTTATACGACTTCCTTTGTGTTTTGACACTTTCACATGGTGTCATTTTTGAACTTTGGAGGGAAGTTTGTCTCCCTCAAACCGATTTTTGTCCAAAAAAAAATATGTATCACCTAGTTTTAACCCCTCTACATACCTGTAAAATTTCTAGAAAATCGGAGAGGGGTTGTATTTTGTGTTTTAGCACTTCCACATTGTGCCATTCTTTTGTGTTACCCCCCTCAAACCGTTTTTCGGCCGAAACAATAAAATACGTGTCTCCTAATTTCAAGGAAATCGGAGGTGGTGGTGGTGGTGGGGGGGCATTTAGATAATGTCCCTTGCTTGTTGAGAAATTTGAAGGTTTGGGATGTGATGTCATAAATTACAGAAAATCATTTTTCTTTTTGCATTAGAAAAAAAAAGCTGGAATTTAAGAATTAGTTCTTAGAATAGGTTTCTGGAACAATAATCATATGCGCTTTGGTCAAATTTGCAATGTTGTTCCTCATTTGTGAATTATTTTAACTAATTTGGAAAACATGGAGTGCAAATACTAAGGCATCTTAGCGGTTCAGTACATGTTGTCATCCAATGCCTCTATGCGTTGCTTTATAAACGAGTACACATCTCTCTCTCTACCCAAAGTGTCTCGTCTCGAAATTCAAACTCAAGCCGTAAGAATCACAAGGCATGCTTGTTCTGTGAGTATCTGCATATCAAATAGAACACACTCAAGTATAACGTACCTGAATTTCTTCTTAAGATTTTCTGTGTGCATTATGAACGAATACAAAATTTTAATATATGTACTTTGTTTTATTAAATATAGGAAAGTATGTGCATAGCATCCGATAAAATGCTTCTGTCTTTTATTACAAGTGGTATAGAAAATTGCTGCGTAATTCATCTTAAATCTTGAGAAAAGAGCTTTTATCCTACATGATTCCTAATTACGTCAGACAATATATAAGTACATTTAATGCCTTTTATAATAAAAATTGACATAATAATTTGAAGTCAATTATATTTTAAATTCCGGGGAAGGTGAGAATACATTCTGAGGTATATTTTTTACACCACGAAAGTTTCAGACTGGATTCCACAACAAATTCGTTAAAAATAACTTAACAAAAGCTCCGTCGAGCATTGTGCGCCCGAGATGGTCACCGCTGTGCATAACGAGACTAATTCGCACACAAACTTAACCGCAGTGCTTACTAAGTTACACTAGTCTACCGTGAGATAACAGTAAATTATCCACACTCGCCTATTTCAACTCGAGATTGTTCTCGTTAAAGAGACAAGCTATTTCACAAATATAAAATATTTCTGACTCCTGACGTCCTAACGTTGTGGATATTTTTGTGTTCAGATATTATTATTGGTGGCAGTTGCGTTATTAGGGTATACCAAATGAAATGAACCTATTTTAATCTATAGTATAGTTAGGAAATTACTTAAGCTAGAGAATAAATTGAGACATGAGCTTAAAACATGTTCTTTGAAAATTCATTTACGAAGATTTACATTGAGCAGATGGCAACCCCGAGTTTCCCAAATTCACGAGTTTATTAAGTTTTATTATTATCGTATGTAGTGTATGGCCTGAACCGTAGCTGCCTAAAGGCCATACATAAATTCAAATTCAAATTCAAAAAATTAGAAACAGTCAGAAGCTTCTTTAAGATGACAAAATTAATTACTTTGTTTTGATTTTTCGTCCGTATACGTTAAATCAAAAACAACAGGTTATTTGCATACTCAGCATTATCAAGTTTCCGAAGCAATTTTTGTTCATCAGGGTGTTCCGCAACGTTCGATTCTGGGACAATTATGGATCACTCTATATTCCGAAGATATGGTATCAGTTATCAAACATGCAAAAATTCATTGTTTTGCCGATGACACCCAATTACTCATAACAACATTACTCCAGAACATATCGAAAGCTGTTGAAGATCTTAACTAAGACCTACATGCAGTCACTAACTGGTGTGTTAACAATTACCTTGTACGCTAAAATGTACGTACGCTGTTCTGGGAACTTCTAATTAACTCAATAAAATCATGCCTAATGATTTAGACTTACAATGAATCAATTCAAACATTAAGTACCCAGAATGAATAAAAAGTCGGAATAGAAATTGATGAGAAATTAATCATGAACAAACATGTATCTACCCAATGTACCAAAGCATTACGGGTGTAAAGAAATCCTTATAAAATTTAAGACTGCTTATAATAAGATGTAAGACTTTTTGACTCAAATGTTGATACTGCCTTTATTCGAATCTTATGATACTGTGAAAGGTCCACTTCTTACGACAAACAAGGCTAAGTTGATACAAAAGGTACAAAATTCTTGCGCCCGCTTCTTTTAGGCTTAAGAAAATTTGAACATATTCTGCCGGTTCTCAATATTAACAATTTACTGACAATATCAAAAAGAAAGTATTTACACTATTGCTTGTTGTTTTTTAAAATTATTAAAACAGAATGTCTCGAATATTTGTATAGAAACTAATAACAAGATCCGTTTTTCATTCTCATTCGACGCCTCGAAATAAGACATTTTATATTCCACGTCATCGGCTCAAACAAACCAAGGCGTCATTTTCAATATTCACTTCCTGGCTATAGAATGCTTTACCTAAGTCCATAATATAATCTAAAACATTTCATGCTTTCAAGAAAGCATTAAACAAGTACTTACTATGTCAACATACTAAGCTCCAGTACACATGATATGCATAGCGTAATTTGAACAACTAAATCTCACACTTTTTTCTTTCTTTGTACCGTCCAATAGTCTAACTCTACATTCTCGCAACTTTTCATGATTTTTATTTCTAATATACATAAGGTAGTGCTCTGTTCTATGTTGCTTTGTCTGCTGTATGTACAGTATATGTGTTAATGTATGTGTGTATGCTTAAATGTTTTTACTTTGTTGTTGTTTTGCAAATGATTTCATTGGTTAAAATTTACATATTTTCCTCATATGTTTTACTTCTTACACTCGATTGATTTTGTAACCTTTTTTCTTTTTGTCTACGTATTATTTTTTTCTCATAATATATTCTTCGGACTATATTCTTCGGCGACCATAGACTGAACCTCGCCCGCTTAAATAAAGGCTTTTTCAATTCAATTCAACAACGTCTCACTAATGGATTGACCTGCATCGAGTCCTGATTGGAATCCGATAGGACATCTCTGGGATGTATTGAAACGAGGAATCCGTGCTAGACCACACCGACCCACATCGCTACCTCTTCTCATTTCAGCGTTCCGTTAGGAATAGGCTCCCATTTCCCAGGAAACCTTCCGTCACCTAATTGAAAGAGCGCAGGCTGTCATCAAGTCTAAAGAAATGTCAACACCGTATTGACTGCCAGTGTTTTCTGTGGAGGGTAGCCCAAACTTGTACTTCATTTTCAGGTGGGTGTCCGGATATTTTTGATCACATGCTGTATTTATTATTCTTAAAAAAATATGCTTAATCTTCAAACAGTAACTTGAGGATTATTTGCACCTTTGGATTGGAACTTTTTAAGCTGTTTCCTGTCATTGTTTAGTGCTTGTTAGGAGTATAAATTCATTCTTTTTTAAATGAGCATCTCCCCTTCCTTTCCCGTACTCTTCAAATTCGAGACACTGTACTTTGAACGGCCTTTTAGTGTACACTGTTAAATATCTGTAGCTATGGTAATAAAAAAAACAGCCACTTAGCAGGTTTCAGAAAAATAAAGTTGGAAGCCTCAACCAAGATTTGAATACGGATTTTCTAGTTAGAAGTAAAGCGTCTTTGAGACTGGACTAAATTGCCACTGAAGAAATCAGTACATCAAAACATTATAGAAGATCAAAAATATGTTGTCCGAACGCCGAAAACATAAACAAAGTTACTTCCACGGCTTGCGCCATGTTCTAGTCACATTTTTCTATTTGTCAAGTAAGGATCGCAGTCCCCGTTCACTGAAAATATTTCCCATTTCTTCAAAATATGTGATTAAAATAGTGGCAGTAAATTCTTGATCAGAATTGCATGTTTGATTACGATAAGAACCCGTTTTCTCTTCTGCGCATGTGCGATAATCACGCTGGGAAGGTGAAATAAGAACCTACAAACATACAAAATAAATATTTCCGTGGTTTTGACCGATACCTTTCAGACACACCAGGAACATTACCAATACTTACATAGGGTATATCTGAAATTTTACTAGATATATCAAACAAGGTTTCCAAATTTTTTACAGTGTACTATGTTACAAATCGCGAAATTCACTTCAAACGTTGTTCTTGAGAGCTTCAATTATCCTTTGTTCTCCAAAGTAATTTGGAGAAGAAAATTTTAAGACTGGATACAAACTTTTGGCGCTGACTGTACGTAAATGTATATAAGCGGAAAATCAGAACACACTACTCACTTGAAAAAGTATTTGAATGATTTGCCTCTCCGATAGTGGAAATCACATGATAGAAAATGGAGAATACTAATGGAAGCTAAAAATGATTTTTCGTTGCTGAGAACGAAACAACCGTTATATATAAACTGTTTGTGTTTTCTATCAAATTTCTGTTTCAGTTCTGTGTTGTCTTCTGAAATGTATTACTTTTCTCATACCCATCATAAATACTTCTACTTCTGGGATCGTCAGTACAAGTTGATTTTTTGTAGAATTCATACAGCAGCAGGTGTGTTCAATGTGATTTGTTCTGAACTGGATACTCCGTCGTTCGTGACCTAAAAAACGAGTAATTTAATCAATTCAAAAATAACGCGTACGTGTAACAGAAACATGACAGTGTAAAATGACATATTTTCATGCATCAGTAACAATTCCACCGAGAAAATAGGAAATAACAAGGAAGAAACTTCTGCATCAACCTAAAATTTAGAATCAATAGAATTAGCAAATAATTGGATTTCCTGTAGAGAGTAGTTTTGTTTGTTCGGCTTGTACATATTGCGATAAATGGTCATTCTGTATTTATTCAACAAATTACAAATACAGCTTAAATGTCATTTCATATTAGACACAACGCAACAGCAACAACAACAAAGGAAATAATTTTGGGAAGGAATCAGCCCTGATCTATCTCAAGATATCACCCCTGCGTTTGTCTAGTGAGCCCGAGAGAAAACCACAGTCAGGATAGGATGCCGCTGGGCGCAAATCCTTGATCTTCCGAATGTGAACACAAAGCTTTATCAAATGAGCTATGGCCGCTCAACATCACCTAAAAGTATTTTCTTAACTGCAAGAACTCATTAAACTAAACCCAAGTCACTCGAATTCATGCCAAGTAGTCATGAGCTCAAATATCATGTTAGAGCTGTTATTTCAAAGAAAATATTCTAGTGCTGTTGCTGTATCCCACAAAAAATGTCTTTCTTGTGTAATGCTCTATACATGTTTACAATGCATTGCTTGATACTAGCTGCTTGAGTTTACTGCTAGATACTTGTATTGAACTATCTCTCAAAAATGAATTTTTTATATAATCTGAATTTGTGTTTATTTATGGTATTTAGTCATCTCAGGGTCAGGCTGGGATATGATGGGGAAGAGGGCGTTGGAAGGAAGTTCGCAAGGGCCTAATTAGTAAGTACCATTCCAACATTTGCCTGAAGTGACTGAGAAAAATCCCTTGAAAATCTGTCAGGATAGGTGGTCACTGGGATCGTTCTCAGAATCTTCCGAGTGCTACATCAACGCTCTACCAGCTGACTTACGGTCACTCGATGGGATTTTTTAAATAAAGTTTACATCTTCGTGGAATAAGTTAATGGAAGTGGTGTTTGCTATTTTGATTAGGTATCGTTCAAACATTAACTGAAAGGGCTGAAAACACCGAGGTAAATATTAGTCATATTTATAGTGATTCCTTCCCAATGGCCCAAAGTTTTAAGTTGTGAGAAAGATCTCATTCATTAAATAATTCGACAAATTGGCACTTCAAACGCCTTAAAATGTTGCCAGCTTCTCCTTACTTAATGTTGCCAAAAGTTAAAATATTACCCTTTAAATATTTATGAATTTTTATTTTTTTCCTAAAGCAGATAACTCATACCAGAGATCTTAGTACAATACTAGTTTAAAGAGAATTGATATTTTCAAATACACTAAAAACAAATTCTGTATCAGTTTAGTTTTTTTTTTTTTTTGCTTATATTCCATATAATTTACACAACACACCATAGGATCAAATATGCAGTTTATATTAATTAGGTCTGCATGTAAACCCAAACCAAATATATTTGAGTTGTAGTACTAACTCACAGTCAAAGTTAGTATGAAAAATTCATATGAAGATGATACTTGGTATCAAGGAACTTTCTTAATACCTTACACCTTCCAAATTATCAAACATTCCAATATCACAAGCAAAATTCAAACTTTTATGTCATTTAATGTCACTTTTTTCGATTTAGTGTAATACAACATTATCGTGACTACATGTTACTAGATAGGTCCTGGGACGACGTGGGCATCCACTAGGTCTTTGATTTTACTTTAGTCCCGCCACACAATTCCTGAATGATGTTCGTATAGGTCTATTGCTCAATATAGCCAAAGCCTTCTTTAGTGTTCCTTTACATCTAAATAACAAGAGCAATGGAATGTGGAGATAAGATACTTCGAGAATTCAATTCAATATAATGTTCGTACATGTTCAAACAATTTCAGACTTGTAACTAGATTTTGAATTTATTTTATGATCTTTAGGTATCTATGGCTCAGGCCGCCTTGTAACTGGGAATATACGATGTTGTGCTTCCATATAATTTATTTAGGCTTTAATTTCCTCAGAATTCGCATTCCTCTCCTCCTCATCAACTTTGAATAAAAGAGAATCGCAATTTCCTTCCTATACATTTCTTTTGGGAACTTTCCTTTGTCCAGTCGCCAAGCAATTTCTACTGAACAGAGTTTGATTACCTTTTTTAAAAGTTCGTATTCATGCGTAGATATGTGATCAAGTATTCACATCCCTTCCTCCCTCCATACGTTTCCAGGGAAGTACCTGATGAACTACTTTGAAAGACCAGGTTGTAGGTGATGTAGAGTACTTGAGCGTTTAACAGAGTGAGTAGCTTTTGGAGTAACGGGTTCTATTCCCGGCCAGGGCCAACCTTTCTCTGCTGTGTTTTCATAAGTCCTACTACTACTACTCATTTATTTTTAAAATAGTTTTCAAATCCTTTGTCCAGTTGCTCAGCCGTAAGTAAAAATATGCAAGCGATCCCTGAAGAACATGAATTTGCTAAACTTTTTATACAAATAGGTAATGGTGTTTATCAGTAAATGAATTCTGAGAAGTGATTATCAATTGATTTGCCACCATGTGTCATCTCAGAAACTGATATAATCACTTACACTTACGGAAAGTGCATTACATGACCAGCATATATTTCAAGTTTTTCTGAGGTAGTTGTTTTAGCACGTAAACAATATCATTGTAAAGAAATATTTTTTTAAAAAAATCGGTTTCCTAGAAAATCAAGAACCTACTTCAGGGTAAATTCTTTTATTACCTAATATGAAACTGAACTTTCACAATCTCCCACTGCATTCTTGGACAGTTTAGACACGAGTAGCTTACCACCACATATTCTAGAATTAAAGAAAGGTTCTATCGTCATGTTATCGACGAACTTGAACGGGTACAAGATTTAATGAATGGACTTGATACTGAATGGTCTTGATCCTGAATGTATAATTTCTTCACAAAATGTATGATAACTTCTTAAATCTACAGATTATTTCTGGGGCTAATGTTGGTCAAAGTGTATTTCTTCCTCGCTTTCATTTATCGCCATATGACACTACTTTTCCATTTACTTTTAAACGAAGACAGTTTCCAATTCGATTAGCATCCTGTATTAGGATAAATAATACTCCAAGGTTAGCCCTCGATGTCGTAGACACATGTTTGTCAAACCTATTTTTCATTCATGGGCAACTGTATGTAACACTATCACGTGCGACTCCTCTTGAGAATGTAAAAATTGAAATAAAATAAATAAGTCAACGTGCTACTAACGTTGTTTGGAAAGAAGTTTCGTAAATTTAAAGGCTGTTTTATATTTATTGTCTGCATTTTCCATTTCTAATACTTCAATACTTCTCATTTTTATGTATCCATTTCCTTTATTTCACAATGCTGCGGTAGCATGTGTACCCTAATATATATATAATTCACAACCATATTCAATCCACAATTGGATGTGGCCTCTCCCGGAGGAAGGAGTTGATCTACTGCTCCCACTCTGACCAGGCGTGTTAGGAGAGAAGAGCTGAAGTTCTCAACTGTGATTGCCACTGTCTTTTATTCACAGCAGCTCCCCAATTGCAGAACGATGCTGGGTGGGCACCGTTCCAGACCATCTCGCTTTGGAAATAATTTGTTGGCAGAGCCGAGATTCACCTTATTGAATTCTACGAAGTTCAATGCATAATATGGTTTTCACTATACGATAGAGCCGTTGCGCAATTTGAAGAATGTCCAGTTCTCTTGTCACGTTTGCTAAATGATGGAAAATTGATGCACTGAGAATAGATGTGATGGAGTATGAAGAAATTAATAGACCTGAAGATTCTAGTACTTTATTCTAAGATAGAGTTAATACACGATATTTTCGTATGTTATTCATTACAGAAGTAGTGTCATTGTTGTAACATTAAATGCATATGTTTTAATAATAAACATCATCGAATAAATATAATTGTGAACAAGAAATAAACTTGAAGCATGATAATAATACGTTGTAAGCGTATTGGACTTTTTTCTTCTCATACTCCTTGTGTTTAATACGAAAAGTCTTAAGTCAATAGAAGAAAAGGATCAGTTAATCTCATTTTGCTACCATTTTTCTTACCTTTGTTGAAAATGTGATTTACACATTAGTACGCTGTAAAGTTAAATGTATTTCTTTCTACGTAGAATTGAGTTCAACGTCAGATATTTTACGCTTGAAGTAACAAGTTCTAATAAAGATTTATTTTTCTGATTGTAATTAAATGAATTTTATTATTTTACACGTTTTCTTAGATATTTTGAATTGTTTGCGTGTCTTAGAAAGGATAGTTTTAAAGACATTTTCACATGCATATTGTGCATCTTTTGTTCAAAAGACCTGTGATTTTACTTTTAGTCACTTTTGATGAGTACAGGAAAAGAAAGGGGTGTTCATTAAAAAAATGAGTTTGTACTCGTAACAAGTACTACATAATGAAAGTTAACCGCTAGGAATTTTCCAATCCAAATGCCTAAATAATCCACAAGTTATAGCGGTTTTTAGAATATTAAATACGTGGGAGTAAATGAGGGAGTTAGACTTTAAAACGCGTTTTACGAGAAACCACCTTTCTTGGACATCACCCTTCTTTCCATGTACTCTTCATTTGTCGTCTTATTTATCGTAAATATGTATGAAGGAACATAATAGATATTTTAAAATCATAGATGACCTGTATAGTACAGTCTTTTTTAATTAGTATTGATCATAAAGTTCACTGTCTGTCCAAGTTTCCATCACAGACCGTCTCTCCAAAATTGGTAGAATAGATGACAAACATATCCTATTCGGGACGGGCGTAAGCCATAGTGCTGTTACCGCCCATACAATTAATTTTATCTTATCTTAACATATCCTATCAAGATGTGTGTGCGGGTATATCTGTAAACATATGACAAAAGGCGAGTTAAATATTGTTTTCCTCTCTTCTGCATATCAGCAAAGAACTTCAACAGTACGCGAATATTTTCCATTGGTTTTTGCAACGCCTGGCAGGTATACAACCCAACTTACTGCAGAGTGAAGTGGGTTTCCAGAAAACTGCTTTGAATACGAGCATAGCATTCATTGCTATTTCTTCCAGTTCTTATATATATTTATTCAAATTGATACAATATAGGCTGGTGAGGCACCTTTGAAGTCCGTCACATATCGGAGAGATTACGTCCCTCAGCAAGAACTCTGCCGAGTGCAAAGATGCGGACGATATCTACCAGGGGAAGTATATTCTAGATACCATCCCTGCATTCATCTGATGGAACTGAGGAAATCCCTGGAAAATCTCAGCCAGGATGGCCAGTATGAGCGGGATTCAAACCCATGCCACATCTCTAGTGCACATCCAAAGTCAGCGATCTTAGCTATTGGACCAGAAGGCTAAGCATTCACCAGTTCTCATGCATACATACATACCCCCAGCGCCCACACATACCCATATTCGTGTGCATGTAGATAAGTAGGTGTGTAGATAGAGAGAAGGGAGAGGGGGAGGGACGGGGTAAACAAGCTAAGTAATTGTTTTATTTTAGACAAAACCAAAGCGCCTCCGTATAAAATTAAATGCTCTTTTAAGAACTATCCAAAATAAAGAGTGAAAGTCACAGTTTTCCCCACCTTTTAGGCCATGAGGAATAAAACAGTGTGTGGCAAATCTCTGTCTGAGTTGCAGTTGCTAAGATCTAGGGGGCACAGAGACATACAGATAGAAAATACTTCTTCTTTTTCTTTCTCTCCGGCCTTTTCCACTTTCGTGTGGTCGACCTTTTTGATGTGTCTTCTCCACAAAGCCCTTTCCTGAACTTCCTCCCCTGACAGACCTTTCTCCCCGAGATCCTTCTTAACCCTATCCATTCATTTCTTCCTTGGCCTTCCTCTACCTCTCTTGCCCCCAATTCCATTGCCATCACTCTTCTGACTACATAGTCATTTGTTCTCCTCATTCCACTGCCCATATCCATACCCATGCCACTGCCCATACCACTGTAGTCTTCTTTCTTCTTTCTCTTGAATATATCTTACAACCTTGTTGTTCTCTCACAATTCTCACTGTCTCTCCTTATTATCCCATACATCCAGCGTAGCATTTTCATTTCTATAACATCTATTATCTTTTCTTGTGCTTTCCTTATTGGCCATCTTTCTGCTCACATCATTGCTGGTCTAACAACTGTTTTGTACAGATAGAGAATCCTAAGCGCTTGAAAAGGACGTGTAAGTTCTAGAATCAAAGTCATAGTTTCACCACCGTTGCAGACCATGAGGAATCCATGTCGGACTTGTAGTTACGAGATCTATCAGGAAGACAAATTGAGAATACTAAGTGATTGAAAATGAACTGAAAGTTCTTTGGTCAAAGTCATGGCTTTCCACACAGTTTCAGATCATGATGGATCCAACGGTGTACGACTCATATCTGTCGGACTTGTAGTTACTGAGATCTAGGAGTAGGACCGAAAGAGAATACTATGCGATTAAAAATGACCTGCCACGTTTAGAGTCAAAGTAAAAAAATTCCCCAACATTTCATGCCATGACAAATGCAACAGTTTATGGTCATCTCTATCTGACTTCCAGTTGGTGAGATCTAGGGATTACAAGAAAAGTGTAGATAGAAAATACTAAGTGATTGGAAAGGAACAAAGTTTGGACTCAGAGTCGTAGTTTACCTCACCGTTTACTTGTACTTGAGGAAACGGTCTAGGAGTAGGACCGATGGAGAATACTAAGCAATTGAAATGGATCTTCCAGATTTAGAGTCAAAGCAATAGTTTTTCCCACCATTTCAGACCAATATGAATCGAACGGTGTATTGTTCATTTCCGTGTGGCTTGAAGTTATTGATATTTAGGTGGGGAACAAAAGAAAAAAGGTAAATAGAAAATACTAAGCTACTGGAAAGGACCTCAAAGTTATATAGTTTACCCCACCGATTCAGACCATTATGAATTCAGCGGTGTATGACTTATCTCTGTCGGACTTGAAGTTACTGAGATCCAGGAGTAGGACCGATCGAGAATACTAACCGATTCAAAAGGACCCACCATGTTTAGAGTCAAAGTCAAAGTTTTCTCCACCGTTCGAGACCATGTTGAATCGAATGCTGTATTGCTCATCTCCATGTGACTTCTAGTGAGATCCCGGGGTGGAAGGACAAGAAAAATGCAGATGGAGAATACTAGGCTATTGGAAAGTACGTGCCAATTTTGGACTTAAAGTCGAAGTTTACCCCACCGTTTCAGACCGTCACGAATCCAACGGTGAATGGCACATCTCTGTTGGGCATATAGTTCTGAGATCTAGGAGTAAGACCGCTGGAAAATACTAAACGATTGAAAAGGACCTGCCTGTTTTAGTCAAAGATATAGTTTTGGGCACCGTTTCAGACCATGACAAATCGAATGGTGTATTGCTCATTTCCTGTGGCTTGTAGTTACTGAGATCTAGGGAGACAAACAAATCATATGAAAACACAAGGGCGCAATGGAGAAAACTAAGCAAATGAAAAGAATCTGTCAGTTTTAGAGTCAAAGTCATATTTTCCTCACCGATTCAGACCATGGCGAATCCAACGGTCTATGACTCATCTCTGTCGGACTTGTAGTTCCTGACAGTGAGATCTAGGGACTAGGGACAACAGTAAGTCAGGACTAACCTTGTATCTTCCCTTATTCACTTACGTTTATGCGGATGCGCTAATAAAGCTTAAATTCTTTTTGTTAGAAGTAATTATTATGGAAAATACCTGTAAATAGCTAGTTTCAAAGCTCTCGTGACAACGGTTGATTCCATTCCTGCGAAGAAATTAGTGCACCTGAAAAGAGCTGCGAAAATCACACGTTATCAGCTGACGTGTTCCTTGTAGTGCTGCTACCTTCCTCTACCTGCCGTATATCTTCAGGTTAGGAAATTATTCTTGGTCCCTATTCCTAATGATTAAATTATATTTTGAAAGGTGCTTTTTAAATTCAAAGTGACATAAGCTTGATGCATTAGAGATGAATGAACATTCTCATATAAGATATTTCTGCAAATATCTACAAATTCTTAGAGGCGGCAATGCTAGAGCCGAATAAATTACCACCCACGCTAACGTTCTTCGGCAAGAATTTTTCATTCAGCTAGTGTTTATTAAAGGGAAACAACTATAGAATGCTCGTGTAAATTTTCTGTAGTGGTGAGGGGCTTCGATCCTTTACAAATCAAAACATTGGTTCCACATATCTTATCCTATACTTATTATGCATCCTTCCATCTTAAATGCGGTCGATCATAACAGTATTTTCATCGCATGAATGTTTATTGACGATAGATAAAATGAGTCCTTTCGATATTATTGTATTTTTTCTCTCCTCCAGGTTAAAATATTGATCCACTACCACAATTCCTTCTACATCGGGTTACTTAAAGGTAAGCAGTTAGTGCCAATTGTATTTCAATACTACGTGTATTTGTAGTTTTGTTTTATACATTGGCAAAAATGAGTTATTTAAAAATATTTCTTTATTCATTACTTCTATTTGCACCTTGTTGAATTTGAGAAAAATTACAAGCTAGTTGGAAAATTGATGTAAGTACTAATCGTTTCTTTCGGAATTGTTTATGTTAAGACAACACGTAGTGACGTACGGAGACTGCAGAAGGTTCAGTTCTGGGAGAGAATGTTACCGCAGTGCAGGTTAAGATTTAAAAACAACTTTTGGGAAATTTCAGGTGGTAAAACATTCCTGTCAGTCTATTTCTACGGAAATGTTTTGGTTTGCTAAGTAGGTAGCGTGTTTTCAACATGAACCTCTAACTCCTTAAGAAGTCGAAAGTTTCAGAATGAACATTTTAGTCCCTTCGTTTTGTTTGACATCTACTCTGATGAACGCTCTCAAGTTAACGTTATGACAGCAACGATTAACGACTTTAGCTATAATTCCTTTCTAACTTCAGTGTACTATATCAATTTATTGTTACTTTCAGTATTCATATTCAGAGGGAAAGGGCAAAAGAAAAAATGTCAGAAGTGTCTATTTCTTTGTATGTGTGTGTGATTTACATTTAGATAATATTCATAAATCATCAAGCTTTCACATAGTCCATAATTGACACCATTTCGTATATATACTCCTTACACACAGCGCCAAAATATTCATTACGAAAAATAAATAGATCACAGTAGCGTCATACATGGCATACAATAGTCACTACGCACTACATGAACAGTGTAAATAAACTTCAAGTTGAATATGGAATTGATTTTGAATTTATGTATGGTCTTTCGGCAAATTTGGATGAGGCCGGGATACACACTAAATCAAAAGAGCAAAATTCCGCTCGATTTGAGCGGAAGAGGGGCCGCTCTGTTAGAGAGAATTTTCATCGGAGAAAAGATGAAAAAATTTCCACTCGAGGAAGATAGGATAGTCCGTAGTCCTATTGTAGTCCGTTTTGATAGGAATGTAGACATATTTTTTAGGTGAATTTCCATCTATTCAAATAAAGTTTTCATCTTTTGATCACGAAAACGACGCAATAAAATGTTGAAAATGTAAAAAGATGCAGAGGACCATTTATTCATAAGTAGTAAGAAAGAAGAGTAGTGTACGTACCTATGAATGACAAAGAGATTTGAAAAAAAAAGCTTAAACTCGGGGAGATTTGAACCAGCTATCTAACGCCTTAACCCCTCAACTAGTCGTCCAACAGCAACAATACGCCTTCAAAAATGGTTTATTTCATCTCGTCAGGGACTTGAAAACAACGATCAAAGATTTTTTGTACATATCTAAGTCCTGACGTCTTCTGGTATATATTTTTCTCACAGAAAAGTTTTCAAGATTTCTATTGTAAATCTTAACTAAACGCAACGCTATAAATTTCACAGTATAGCTTAGTCTTTCGATAACTTCCGTAATAAGAAATGGCGGAGAACAAAGTTGATTAGTAGCTATGATGTAATATAAATCACTCTAAAAAGATGAGAAATAGCTCTTTCAAGTATAAAGAATCAATAAGAAATCGTTCTTTTAAGTTTGAAAAATAAATTACATCCAAATCCATCGGTATTCCATCCAGAAAGAGCACATCAAGAGCGTTTCTTTCAAAACCACTCTTTTCGATTGAAAATTTCGCTCTATGAAAGAGTAAAAATTTCGCTCTTTTCTATAATGTGTAGAGTAGTAGAGAAAATGTTAGAAGGAACAAGATAGTCAGCTAGGGGCAAGTTTGAAGGCATTATTGCGGTATTTTCCTGGTTTGACTTAGAAAAGCCTATAAAACCTCAATCAGGATGGGAGACCGCTGAGATCGTTCCCAATACCTTACAATTGCTTACACAACGCTCTCCCAACTGAGCTACGGTTGCTCGGTAAATTAATTTTTGAAAATGATCTGAAAAAGTTTTGCACGTCTTTTAAAGGACGACGTTATTGTGAATAATTAATGTATTTGTTCCATTTGCGATAATGGGGTAAATAGGCATCTATGGCCTAAATCCGGTACAAATTTGAGGAACTAATTTCCTCGGTTAACATCTTAGGAAAAGGGATGCGGTCTCAGAGTCTTTGTTCGACGTACCATCCCAACATTCACCTGGTGGGATTGAGGAAACCTCTAGCCAATATCAGTCAGGGTGGGTAGAGTGAACAAGTTTTCAACATGTGTTCCCTCCTCCGTAATGTTGATCCAAAGACGCTAGCGTCAAATACTTACATGTGATATCATCAACTATTGAGATCGTGCGTACCCGCAGTAATTGAAATATCGCATTAACAATTGTCGAAGAAGTATCCTATGCATCTGTGTGGGAAAACTACATAAAGAAGAAAATGGCAAATTGTATACACAAAACCGCGTCGATGAAGGTTGGATATCGTCACCTTGGAGCCAGCAAGTACTATGTCCAATTTTTGGAAAAATAGTGCCAATACTGCACTCAAAGACCTTGTACTGAAGGGCATTAACCGCAAAAGTAGTATGTCACAAAACGGCCTCCAGTGGTTAGAAATGTAATGACTTTACACTGACTTTAAATGAAACTTCAAATTTTAAAACTGCTTTTTCTCAAAAGTACCTGAAGTGGGCATAGTACCTCCTGGTTCTAAGGTGACGATATGTAAATTGGAAACCATAAGATAATGAACAACAGAGTCCAAATACGCGTGGTATTGACGTGGCGTTGTAATTATACTTATTTATACTAATCTATCATATTTGCAAATTTCAATCTTGTGATTTAATAGATAAACGTCAAGAGTATTTTATAAAAATCATTGCCTTCAGCCAAATTCTTTGGTTATGACGTACATATTCAAACTTTAAAAATTATGTTCGCAAGATTTAGGAAATTAGTTTTCTTTCTTAGCCTGTACTCTTTAATTGCAAATAGTTGAATAGTCTATAAACACGGTCCAGCTTTAATATACAATACTGTCTTATATCTGCGGAGGATACTTTCTGATATTAACTCGGATAGCCTAACCAACGGATAAAAGCGAACACTATACAGTATAACTTGTCTTTCATATACATACACTCCTAAGATGAAGTTTAACTTATAAGTTGCACACAATAGAATAACAACTATAATTCATAATTAAATATGATACATAATTACTGTAATTCATAATTATGGCAATATATTGTACCAAAACTTATGAAAAGGTAGTGTCTCTCTTCATCTCTTTTTCTCTCTCGAATGAAGTGAATTTTGAATTATACACTTAACTTTCTACCTAGGTACACACTAAATTCAGAAGAACGGAATATTTTATCTTATAGAGTCGAAAGAGAGACCACTCTTGTAGACCGGATTTTTCAGTCGAAAAGAATGTGTTTCAACGAAACTCTCTGGATTTGGATTCTTTTAAATCTGATCTTTCTATATGGGATTCCGATACTTTACGGGTGTAATTTATTCTTCAAACTCGAAATAGGGATTTTTCATCTTTCCAGTGTGGTTCACAATGCACCATGGGTACTAGTCAAGTTTGTTCTCCGCCATTTGTTACCACGAAGGTTATGGAAAGAGAAAGTGCTACTGTGAAATTAATCGCGTTTAGTTAAACATGTCAAGAGAAGACCCGATAACTTTTCTCAGTGACAAAAAAAACATACCAGAAGACTTCAGGAATAAGATATATACAAGAAATCTTTAAACATTGTTCTCAAGTACCTGACGAGATGAAAGAGACCTTTTCGAGAGCGCTCTCTCTCAGTTGGTCACCTAGACTAAGAGATAAGGCATTGGTTTGATGGCCGGAAGGTAGCGAGTTCAAATCCCACACTGAATTCATGTTTTTTAAAGACTTTTTCATTCATAAGTACATTACTTTTCTTTCTTACTACTTACGAATTAATACTGCCTTTTGCTTCTTTTTACATTTTCAGCAGTTTATTGTGTCGTTTTCATTTTCAAGAGATGAAGGTTTTTATCTGAATAGATGGAAATTCGTCTGAAAAAGATTACGCCCCCATCGAAAAGTACT
>JAGDQP010038952.1:522-17939 GCA_022664845.1 Lepisma saccharinum | reverse complement strand
CCCACATAAACCTAGAAGTAAAATCAAACCTAACACTAGCATTTAACTAAAACTAATTGTACTGATTATTGAAGGACGAAACGAACTTTGTTCCGTAAAAGTAAACTTATCTTTTCCTGTACTGAAATTTAAATAATTGACGTAAATGAACGGGCGGGACAACCAACTTGGATTGAACTTTAAACTAGCTAAAGGCGGTCTATTTACAATCTTTCCGTTTTTAACTTGTTATACTGAAGGCACTATAAACTTTTCGATTTTATTAATTTTAATACTGTTTCCTTACACCAGAATGTTCTATTTGATTCTGAAGATCATTAACATCTTAATTTTTTTAAATTTTATTTTCTTGCTTTTGTTTTCTTTACAGTTATGTTAAGGCGTGACGAAGATTGGGACGGGCGCAAGTCATAGTGCTGTTGCTGTCCATACACATAATTTTATTTTATCTTAACTAAGATCAATGTAAAATCTCATTGTTCTAGGCTTTCACCTCAGTTAAATCTGGCGAATGTCGGAATGCTACCTAATAACTACGCTCTGCTCTACTACTGCCCAACTTCCTCTCCTCCCACTCTATACCGGTCTTAGCCTGACATGACTGAAGGCCATAAATAAATAAATTCAATGGGAAAATCTGAAAGTATTTCCTTGCAGCATCCGGTGAGCAGCGATGTCAAAATAGATCAGGATCCATCAAAATCCATTTGATTGAACATCTCTTCCAACCGGATGCTTCAAGAAAATGTTTCGTTTGAGATCTCTTTGATTTGATGTCTGTAAAATTAACTTCACTACACTGAAATTGTGGACTTTTATTTAAATATGTTTACATCAAATACAATCAGAATTTAGGGCCCCAGAATCTGACAAATATTGCTGTGAGCATTTACAATGGTAGTGAGAAATGGTCATTTGGTATTTTGTTTACTACGATCTGCTATCACTGATCCGACACATATATTAGCATAGATGAGGATCAAACAAGGAAAAGCACACATGTCCATTTTTATACAAACAAAGGTCTGTTCGTTTAAAGAACACCTATATGGAGAGCCGCATCGAATAATACAAGGTGATTTTCTCACAAATACTTATCCCATGAACTCTTTTTCTTAAAATAAAAAATGGACATGTGTGGTTCTGCTTGTTTGCTCCTCAGATGTTCATATAAGAGAAGTAGCTTCCAGAGTGAATGATTAAATAGTTATCTACAATACCCTCATCATGGCTCATATATGAAGGGTCCGGGGGAAAATAATGGTAATCCACACTGAGCATTGATTAAGATATTACGTTGCGAATATGCATTCTCCCATACTGGCTTATGGTGCTTGCCATAAAGAAATGGCCATTATGCGGACATTTGTTGTCTTTCACTTGAGCTTTTTCCACAATCAGTAGATATGAGTGTTATCAACTCATCTAATTTTTGTTTACAAATGAGGGTTATCATTGTTTTACCCCTAACCCGTCATATACGTCATGGCATAAAAAAGCAATATATACGGACTTTCAGGTATTATTATAAAATTACTTACAAAAAGACATTACCGTGAGTATTGCAAAAATTTCTGCAGCTGTTGTCTGCACAATTATGTGTGGATGTATGATAAAAAAAAGGTTGGGCTATTTTCCCCTTTTAGAAACTTTGGTAAACTTTATTTTTATATGTCTAGTAACTTTGGATTATGTCCGTCACGATTCGCGTTTAGCTGTTAAAATCCACACCCATACTCCTGCCAGGACTCGAACCCGGGACCTTTCTCCTTTTAGAGAAAAGTACTGAAACACATATTAAGGGTCCCGGAAATAATAGCGCAAACGTCGGGAGGTGATTGTGCACATCACTACAAAAAAAAGTGTTCATTTGAAGAAATTCCGAAATCTGATTAGTTTCGGAGATACAGGCGCTGAAGTCACTATGGCATCGTCACAAATGACGTCATAGCTGGACACATGATAACGTAAGAGGTGTCGGCGTAGAAAAAACACACACGAAGTAGTACCTGATGTTTCTATTTAAGCCATGTTTATGATTGAGGGAGTGACACATGGACAGGTTTGGCAACATAAGAATTTCATTGTCAAGGAATTAAATGGTTTAATAGGGCAAACATAAAATACCCTCTAAGCTGCGTTCCCCAATCATAAACACAACTTAAATAGATGTATTGGGTACTACTTCGAGTGTGATTTGCTAGGCCGTGCCCGCTTACTCCATTGCTTGTCGATATTTGACGTCATTTGTGACGATACCACCGTGACTTTAAACGCCTGAAGCTCCGAAACTACGCAGATTTTGGAATTCCTTCAAAGGAATTTTCTTCTTGTTATAATATAAACAATCACCTCCCGAGGCTTGCAACACTATTTCATGGACACCCTGTATAAGAAGCATGAATATGCATACTTACTTACTTACACTATGGCTTACGGAACTCGAAAGTTCATCGTCGCAGTAACAAACGTTCTCCATAGGATTCTATCCTGAGAAAGATCACGCCAGTTTTCATCACAAACACCTACTTCACAAAGACCCATTTTAATATTATCCTCCCAACGTCGTCTCGGTATTCCAAACGGTCTCTATCCCCCAGGTTTACCAACCAGGATGGAATATTATAGTTTCTCTTCCATCCCACCTTGACATACAAAACTTGAAAAACGTTTCGATCCTTTCATGGGGACATGAGATAAATGACATGGCAGATATCAGTGAGTAATTCTCTCAAAACCATGTCTTCCCAACCCTTTTAATCAAAATCAAAACACGCCTTTTATTTTGACAAGGCTCTCTATTTTACTTCTCCTTATATCACATACTGAACAACGAATCATTATTCTTTGCCTTGTTTAAGAAGACTCTTCAGCCATTGGTCAAGCATCATCTCAGGTATTTTCACCTCTAATCTCAACGTTTGGCACTTGGCGTTGGCCCAGACACCACCTTTGCAAAAATACACTAACAGATAGCCCATTGTTCCCTCGTTCAACTGCATCAGACTAAGCCACAATTCTCTCTGCAATTTATTGGCTTCGTCAACCAATTATTACCAAGTGTATGGTCTTATGAGAATGGGACGCGACTTAAATATGCCTTTTGCACTTCATCTCTGAAGACTTTACTCCATGAACAGTTCGTATCCTATCCATACTAGTGACTAGGCTGGTTTTGAAAATGCATACGTATGTCTATAAAAACTAGGTAATGACGTTAGATGACAAGCAGTTTCTTGTGTAGTTGCAGTACTCTAATAATGAAGTCATAAGGAAGTGAACATGAAAGCGAGTTGCAGCTAGTTTAAAAGCATTTTACTCGTGAATATTTCAACTTAGGAACGAAAGACATGTCGTATAAATGAGGTGCGAAACAGTTCAATTGAGACAGGAAGCGTTCCTACAGACCACATTTTTGTCAGTTTGCTTTTCAAGTAGCCTTCAGTAATTTCTAGCTTTCGTTTTATTCAAAGTACTTCAAACACTGCTTGTCTTTCTACTAGAAGGTATTTCAAATGCCAGCTTTCGAACTCCATGTCTTTCGAAGTAGTCAGAAGTATATAAATTCGTCATTTTCTCCTAGCAATACATGATACAAGTACTTAAACAGTGACTCCATGTTTCTTCCCGAGAAAGCTCTCTCCAATGTGACTATTTTCGAATTTCAATAACAGCGCAAAATTATGTTCTAATGTCACTTATCTCCCTCTCAACAACAATCACCAACTTTCTGCTTACGAGGCGGCGTATTCACATTTCCCACTTTTTTACCCTATAAATTCTCTAATTGATTCTTTTCTACGATACATTACAGTTGAAAAACTATTTTCTGCCTGAATTACATGCTAAAATATGACCCTCCTAAGCAACAAAAGCACCAACTATCCTCAAAACATAGGTCGGAAGACGTCTCACACACGTTTCGTATGTTTTATTTAGCCATTCAAAGCAACAAACATCCAATATTACGCTGAATTCTACTTAAAACATTATTTGTATGTCTTATTTACCCATTCAGCTAGAAAACATCTCACACGCCATCCGAAGGTAACATTATTTTGCTGGCTGCAACAAACCTCATACTTTGTACAAACACTACAGGGTCCGAATATGCTGCAGCCCCGGTGAGTAATATATACATATTCAAGGTTTTCTGCCTTTGGCTAGTCCCTGGCGCCAGACGAGTTCCGTTACAATGCAAACCCTGTGTAATCTCTGTTTTACCGACCCGAACAGCCATATCATCAAGGCGAGAGAAGTTCTGCGAGTTTCTGAATTTTGAAACCAAAAGGACAAAATTAAAACTGCCATAGTGCAATCAAAACCACGCACAGGAAAACAAGCAATGTTCTTCGTCCTTTTCCCCTTGAAATGCATGCTACAAGTACTCAATGTTGTCGCAAAGCGTGGAATACAGACCTTTTTAAATTATTTAACCTTAATTTATACCTGTGTAAACTTCTTCCGGAGAAAGCTCTCTCCAATACGACTATTTTCTCAATTAGGCTGTTACAGGTGTTTTTACTTAAACAAACACCAACTTACGAGGTGGCGTATTCACTTTCTTACCCTATAAATTGGCCAATTAATTCTTTTCTAGCTGAATTACATGCTAAAATACACCCTTCGAAGTATCAAAAACACAAATTACCCTCAAAACAATGGTCGAAAGCCGTCTCACACATGTTTCGTATGTATTATTTTGCCAATCGAAGCAATAAACATCTAATATTAAGGCGAATTCTATTTAAATCAGTATTTGTATGTCGTATGTACCCATTCACCGAAATACCATCCAAAGGTAACAAATCCCATATTTTGTACAAACACTACAGGGGGCAAATAATATACAATAAACGCATTAATTACATGTCCTGGTGCGAAACGAATTTATTTACAGTGGAAACCCTGTGTAATCTCTACTTCACCGACCCGAACAGCCATATCATGGAAGTGAAAGGAGGTTTGCGGGTTTCTCAATTCTGAAACCGAAAGGGCAACATCTGAACCATTGAATTATAAGAGCTAGTTATTAAAGTACAATTTTAGAAATTGGCGTGAAAATTTCACATTTTATTGCTCCTCCAGCATCATGTCGGGTCTGTAATCTATAAAACAGTGCTAAGAGGCTGTACCATACTTGTACTCATCGTCAAAGAACAAAATATATTATTTCTTGTGTGATATTGCTTACATGAGTTCTGCGTGTCTTGTGAATATAGTAATTATTACAATTACCACGTTTTCCTGCAGCATGGCAAATATATGGACAGTTAGACGATTTCAAGGTTTTGTGAATTTGGCTAGAGACGAGTGTAGACTAAGGTGGAAGCAAACATCACCAACCCAATCTGCGAGTTTCTCAATTCAAACCGCCATATCTTGGAGGCATCACAGACCCGAATAACATATAATCTGCGAGTTTCTCAATTCTGAGTCTAAAATGTCAAAATTCGAACCGCCATATTTTGGATGCAATAATAGGTAGAAATAAGTTGTTTTCAAATTCATCTTTATCGTGAGAAAATGACATAATTTAAAGTTTTCATAGTTCTGGCGCCAAAAGAGCAAAATTCTAAGAATTCGAACCATCATATCTCGTAAACGACTACAGGTAGATACATGCAGTTTTCATATTTGACATTCGCACGACTAAAATAAATGTCATATTCTACGACCACAAGAGGTGAAGTTAGCAAACAAACTTCAAATTCGAGCTTTGAGCTCGAGGTCACCACATTTTTCGCACATAGTATTCAATGCCCTCATACCAAATGTGAGAACAGAATCTCAATATATCTAGCCGTTTACGAGATTTAACCTTTGACCTCTGACCTCTAGGTTACCACTTTGTTCACAAATAATTTTCGATGCCCTCATTCCAAATGTGAAAACAGGATCTCAATGTGTCAAACCGTTTACGAGATATATACACTTAAATATTTGACCTGTGACTAAGCTGTAGAGTGTGGTATAGAAACTGACTTCAGATTTCTGTTGTTATCTCTGCTATGTTAAGTAGTGGTTAAAAAGAGCTTCGTACACTTTTATGATATCTCTGCTATGCTAAATAGGGCTGCAAATGGTTCGTAGCCTTTTATGAAATCTAACAACAAGAAATGCTACACGGCGGCTTGTAATTTCTGGGTGTGGGCGGGGACGCCTATGCTGTGCTGGAATCTCTGCTAGTTAAATAGGGGATGGAAAAGGAGTTTCGTACCCTTTTATGAAATCTCTAGCCTAGAGGGCATATATTCCTGTGTAAAATGACTTCGTAGCCTTTCATAATTTTTAGCCGTTTATGGAATCTCTGCTATGTTAAAGAGGGGTTAAAAAGAGCTTCGTAGCCTTTTCTGGAATCTCTGCTATTTGCACTAGAGGTTGTAATCTATGTTAGGTTAATAAGCCTAAATTCCTGTGTATTAGATCTAATCTCTACTATCGCGCGTTGGTATAAGGGCTAGGCAATCTCTGCTATGTTAAATAGGGCTAAAAATGGTTCGTATCCTTTTATGGCATCTCGCACTTCTATTTGGGTTAGGTATTCCTGTTATGTTATATTAAATAGGGGTTAAAAAGAGCTTCGTACCCTTTCATAGTGTTGGAGAGCGTCCAATGTAAATAGGTGTTGAAAAGAGGTGCCGTAGCCTTTTATAAATAGGGATGCGAAGAAAAGGGTCGTAGCTTTTCATAGGGTTTGAATAAAGGGGTCGTAGCCTTTCATGCTATGTTGAAAAGGGGTTGAAGAAAGATGCCGTAGCCTTTTATAAATAGGGGGTGCGAAAGGAAGGGTCGTATCCTTTCATGAAGGGCATGAGAAAATGTGTTGCTAGCCTTTTATACGTTATAAACAAAAACAGCGACACAGCGTATCGAACAGCCCTGGCAAATCGACTCCTTGCTATCAGTCAGGTATGGAAATATCGTGCAATTTGCCACAAAGTGCGATCAAGTGCTTGGTATACTACTTTCGATTTAAAAGTTAAGGAGTTTGAGAAACGTGTTCAGGGTGCATATCGTCTGGCAATACTTTGCAGCAGGAAACTAGAAAGAACTTATCCCCAGTCTCTGTTTCTTGTTTCGCGTGTGTGTGCTAGCGAATGTGTCACTAAGTGGAAGCAAATAACGTACATGAGTGTTTTTGTGTTAAATAGATGTGTTTGTTTGCTGATAAAAGGAGTAATATAGTAAAAGAAGTAATAAAATATGTTTATTTTAACAGCGTGAGTTAATAAGAAACAAGAAATGGTTTCAAAAATTACGTGCAACAAGTGGGCTTATGAAGAGAAAATTTTGGGCCGACTTGTAGTAGAAGTTGTCCAGAAATAAAAATTTAGTGAATTCTGGCGTGCTTTAAAGCAAAAACGTGTATGCTAAAACGTGTAAAAGTTCTGTGTTTTCATATTGCGCTTCAAAATATGTGAATTGATAAGTGTCTCTTTCTCTGCATCAAAATTAACAAAAGAAGTGTTCCGTTATAGTGCTTTCTGGAAAATGTGTGTGTGTTTTTCATAGTGCTATCTACAAAAACAAGTGCTAAGTTTGTGATACAGTGTATTTTGCCTTCGTAAAAGCGTGTAGCATATGTCGTAGTGAGTAAACGATCTTCTGCTTTCAGCTAATAAGTGCGTTGTTCATCTAGAGTTGATAGATTCCTCATTTTCAAACCTTTGAGACCAGAATAACCTATCCTATTATTTTTCCGTTGCTTTATTGATAATTTAGGGTCACATTCGTATAGTTCAGGATCTAAATACGGTACACTGACAGTCACATAGGCAGTGAAGTCATATATGCAAACAAGATACATGCAGTGGATACTGATCTTTTACATGAACCGTAAAGGCAGCACATATATGGTGAGATGTCCTTTAGAAACAGATAATCTGACAGCTGACGTCAATGAAAGGCTCGAGCTCATAGCCCTACATTCTGAAATATGTACATCATGTATGTTAACCTGTACGTTGCTACACAAATGGAAGTCATTCTTTGAAGATAATATAAGTGTAGTAAATTTTGTTTTCAATTTGCATTATATTCGGTAATATTAAATGAATAATTCAATTATAATTACAACTATTACATAATTTGCCTTTCTCTTGGTTTAATATATGGTAATACCGGTAATATTAATATTACCTTGTTGTTGAAATTACGATTTCGTCTTCAGCGCCCTTGATTTTTCTCGCCTTCTTCCGCCCCACTAACGTTTTTGGTCTGGTGACGCCACTATTCCAGTTTACGGCTCCAGACTACCCAAATGTGATTCGGTACTCTGCCTACACAACCGGATATCTTGACGATGTACCTGAACTATTCATTACACTTCTTATTACTGCTTCAGTTTCAATACCCATAAAATATGTCAACCAGATTTTTCATCTTTATGCTTTTTAAATGTAGTGACTCTTCCTTCCATTTTTTTCTTAACCACGGAGTGTGCTTTAAGGAGAGCAATAATTATGTATCCGCCGCATCCAATGGAAATGAAATTTAAGGATCCTTGCCATTCCCGCCTCTACTTATTTTTTAACATTTTTCAAACTATTTCAAAATTTAATAGCATTAGAAAAAATATAAGAAGATACATCTCTAGTACTTACAAATTTCTATGAAATACAATGGACAATTATCTCGAGACCTTGTCCATTGATGAGTGATACGTTGTTAATTAAATAATGACGTCATAATCTTTAACAGTGCATAACTTATCAATGGACAAGATCTCGAGATCGCTATCCATTGTAATTCATAGTAATTTGTAAGTATTAGAGTTGTATCTTCTTAAAATTTTGATAATGCTATTAGATTTTGAAAAATGTTAAAAAGTGGGGGCGGGAGTAGCAAGGAGTCTTAATGCCAGTTATTTTGTAAACTTTGATCATCTATAACTTTTATTTCTTCAAAGGTCCGCCGACACGTTCTCTGCTTTCAGATTCCTTAGGTGCTCTATTGTACGCTGTACTACCAATTCTAAGCAATCGAATATATTTTCTTTCTGGCTTTGTGCTGGTGCTATTGTGCTTTCAAAGTAGACTGTAACCGACTCCCTTTCCACAATTCCTCTCATACAATACGTTTTATTAATAACAATATAGAATTTACAGATTACAGAAATTTAGGCGGAACTGAGCAAATGCTGTTTATGGTTCCTTCTCTCAATAATTGTTAATCTCTTACTAAAATGGCGAAAAAATACAGTGATTATATAATAATGTAATGATGTGAATGATTATACAAAAACTGCAAATATATTGGTTAAATAATTAAATGTAAACATCTCTGAGATTATATATAAAATTTCATGACAATATACTAAATAAAATGCACTATTTTTACAGTTCAGTTTGGTTTTGTTGTAGAAAGTTGTTTACTTGTTTTCTGAATGCTTTATAAGTTGTTGTTGTTCTTATGTTCTAGGGTAAGGAATTCCAAACACTAATACTACTAAATGTGAGGCTTCGTAATCCATAGTTCAAGCGTTGTCTGGGTATTGTTAACTGATTGTTTGTTATTGCTCTTGTTCTTATAGGGTGTGTTAAAGCTGTTACTCGGCATGATAATAAAGTAACATTACTATTGAGTATCCTGTACATTAGGCAGCTTGGTCTATATAAATAAGTTCCTCTAGCGTCTTTATTTGAAGCTCTTCAAATAGAGGACGCGTATGCGCCAGAAAGTCTGCTGCACCTTTCATTATTCTAATTGCTCTCTTTTGCAATGCAAATAATTTTCGCTTGTATTGTTTACTTAAGTTCCCATACCATGATTCAATGCTATACGAAAGGTATGGGTGTACAAAAGCATAATAATACATCTTAGTTACATTTTCGGGAAACATCCGAGAAATTTTGAAGAGTAAACCAATGTGTAGTGACGCTTTTTCGCTTATTTCTATGAAGTGTTTTTCCCATGTAAAATGTTCATCGAACCATCTACCTAGATAATTTGTATTTGAAACTGTGAGTATGTTTTCGGAATTGATAGAAATTGGATAGTATTTAATATTTTCTGTTTTATGAATATTTCTGAAATATACGCATTTCGTTTTTGCGATATTCATAATCACCACGGTCGGATTTCAAAAAGTAAATGACCTGAAGTTTCTTCCTTTATAGCCTAATGGCATTCGTCACACGTTTGTCGTGCCCGATCGGAGTCATGGCTTCGATCTTTGAAGCTATTGTTCTCCATCTCTATTTAACTACCCCCCAAAAACTACTTCTTTTCTGCTTTAATTCGGAGTATGGGGGACTGTTTAAAAGCATGTTTAGAAATCGATTATAACACTCGGAAGGACTCCTCGTGAGAATGCACTTATCTCCACAAAAATCTTTTTCATGGCAACATTTCTTACGAGGGGGCATTTTGATTTTGTATATTTGATTGCCGCAGTTGCTATTAACCAACCCTTTACGTTGTTTTTACTTTTTTCAATGTTTCCAAACTGTCTGATTCGAGGTTCCTGTTGGTGCTCTACCGATTGTTATGTTTTCCAGCTGCTGTAGTTCATCTTCTTGTTGACTGCAGTGCCTCCAGTGGCTGAAGAGAAAGATAGACAGAAGGATTTTTTCGAAATTGGACATCATTTCTCTCCTTTCCTCTTCAGGTTCCGCCGGTAAAAATATGTTTCCTGAGTTTCTTTGCATATCGAGTCGAATGATGTTAAGTATTTTTAGAAATCAAATTAACAAAATGGTAATCCTGACAACTGAATAATAACTGTTTTTAATTAGTAAACTTAAGGGGAATTTGCAGGTAGCTATGGTTGCCTAGCATTTTCCAGGGACGTTTCGGAAAATGTGTAACAGAGTAGTCTTAAACTACGCAATCAAAATGAAATATAATTGGAATCAAAATTAAATCTGCAATCACAATTCTATCTCACTTATCATAACCAATTAGTATTATCGATCAACCAATACGCCATGAGTTTATGTGAATGAAATATGCAGATAACATTTTTTTATAAATTGCTTATACCTGTGGAGTTTAATCAAGTTCACTCGTGCGTGTGTGTGTATATATGCGTGGGTCTGTGTGCATGGAAATGTTTATGATATGTTGTAGATATAATTATGTGTTTTAGACTGAAACAATTGCTAGAATATTTCTGGAAATGGCTAGACAACGTTAGCTGCCTGGAAATTACAGTAACGTAGCTAATAAATACCAGCCATTATTTAGTTTTCAGTGATAATGGGAACAAAAAATGAAACGTGAAACGAATTAGAACGCGGATTATCCAGTTAGAAATCCAGTGTCGTACTAACTGGACTATATTGCCAGTTATACCAAAACACTAGATCAGAACAGTATAGAAGGTCAGAAGTGCATTGGTTTCTGAACCCTAAAACCAAAAACTAAGTTACACTTATGAATTACGCCATGTTTTAATAGCTTTCCTATTTGTCAATGAGCAATCGAAATCCCTTGTTCATTAAGAATATTTCTCATTGCTGTGAAGCCAAGCAGTTAAAATGGCATTAGACATGTTACTATACAAAAATCTTTTAAGTTTGTGCTCCGGTTCACAGATCACACTGGGACTGAAAAATAAGACCTTTGAATAGGAAAAAAGTACTCGGTAATTTTAGAGGATTGCTGCCGATTGACATCTCGCTTAAACATTATGTGATATATCGAGACACTTTCACATTTTTAATAGTGCATTGATTACAATGTTCAATTATTATGTACAGGCACATCTCGCTCGTCTTTTACACAACAGAAAACAATTACATTGTTGTATCCTTCCTTAATTGAGGAGAGTATCATGATATTTTTTCGATACATCGATAAAATATAGAATGACATATTTATGTCAAGGGTTGCGCTGAAATGGGCTTTCACGACTCCCATTTTAAATATTTGCATTCACTGGTCCTGTTTCCAGTAACGTGATTTATTTCAATATTTTAGTTTTCAATCTACCCTCGTACTACATTAAGCAATATTCATCGTACATACAACTATGATAAAGTAAGCATCTTCTCGTATTCAGTCACTATCACATTGTCAATACGACGATAAAATGTACTTTTACGTTTTCAAAGCATAATCCAGATTCAGTGAATCTCTCTTGTTCTCTCTCGAAAATGGATGTTACTAAACCGTAGTGTAACCTACCATCAGGTAACGTACATATTTTCACAGCACTGCAAAATTACTAACACCTAAGATCATACAGAATTTTTTTATATATTAAATACAAAAATTTGCTGTTGAAGAAACCTTTGATCCAAAATATTTGTTTTGAATTTGAAATAACATCATAGTGCTAAATAAATATGTGAATATATTTGCTAAGAGCATTCTTCAGAACAAGGCAGAAAAAATAAATAAGACAGTATCAGCACCACCTTTGTTCCGAGATTGAGATTAAAAGAGTTCGATCCAAGCAACTTCTTACAGTGGTAAACTAAATGCTTATTTCAGGATAAATCAGACATAATATAACTGAGTAAGATATATCAGATGAAGGGATGTTGGAAGTTGATCCCTAACAATGAAATAACTATTTAAGTTTAGAAATAGACACCACTATCTTGACAGTGATGGAAACCGTATCGTATAAACAAATATTGTAGGTTTTCGAATGGCATTATACCAAATACAGGTGATAAAGTTCATAAATGAAATGACGAACTGTCCATAATAAATGAGGCAACATGTTTTACGTAAATGTACACTGTACATATCTTTACATAAATGACGTGAACTATTCATTACCAAGCATTCGTTTATAGGAATATATTTTCGTTCTTTAAATGAATGAAATCGCCCCTTGAAATTTATCCATCATCAGAAATTCTCTTATTTCTCTTTGAAATACATAAGCAAGGACATTAATGGTTTTATTGTAGATAAAACCAAAGTTTTCCGTGGGTCTGCCACACTTACAGACCATGCAGAATCCAACGGTGTAAGGCTAATCTCTATGTGCCATATTACTGATATCCAGGAAGGACAAATGGAGAATTGTAAGCTATTGAGAACATCCTCTCAGTTGTATTAAAAGTCATGGTTTTCTTAATCGTTTCAAACCACAAGAAATACAACGGTGTATGATTTTTGAATGCCTGGCTTATAGTTACTGAGATTAAGCGGAACAAATAGAGAATACTAAGCGATTGGGAAGGACCTTTCAGTTTTAGAGTCAAAGTCATAATTTTCTCCACCGCTTGAGTCTATTTCAAATTCAACGGTGTATGGTTCATTTCTGTAGGACTTTTAATTGCTGATGTTTAGTGGAGGGAATGGATAGATAGACAGAACAAATTGTTTATTTACCCTTAATGACTGAGGTTCATACGACGGCGCTAATGATGTAGAAACTCAGCCAGTTTCACCAAACTGCACCAATTTTTGCATAATTTCATAATTTGATCAGAGCAAAACTAATTCTGGCCACAATATTTTAAGTTGGCAGGCATAATTTGAAATTTAACGTTCCATTAATCGAAGCTTACAAGCAAACATACTGATGAGACAGGAAAGAATTATATCATTCTTCTCATGATCAGCGTGTCAAAGGATGTACTCATGTATATTTTGACTACTCGAGCGCAATTGCTTTGAAAGATATCGATGACAAAATTCATATTCTGTCTGTTGAGAATAATAAAATATGTGGAAATACCCGTATTTAAAAAAAAACGCTGCAAGAGTGAAAAGCAAATACATAGTAATGGGTACTTAGTGGAAGTAGCTACTTGTTAAAGATATGTTGTTCTTCATGGACACCATATAGAAGTCCGCCATATTGGATTTCGGTTGATTTCTTAAATGGGAAAGATGCATCTAATATGTCATTCTGGGCTAAACGTTTACGAGAAATACGTATCTGAAGCCAGTTATGCCGTAAATATATTATTGTGAGAGATAAAGATATATGACACTACTAGGGGTAATGATGCAGTAGCCTGAAAACACCCATTTCCTTTTGAAATTAGAAAATATAGGATCGACGAAAATATAAGGAAAGAAATGAAATCCAACTAAATGCTAATCCATATCGAAAATACCCTATACAAAGGAACAATTTGTATGCATTTAAGGTTCATTTTCTTCGTTATTTCAAAATGAAATGGATGTTTTCAGGCTATTAGATATTACCCATACTATTGCCGTATACCCTTATCTGTCGCAATAATACAGTTACTATAAAACTGGCTTCAGAAACGTATCTTCCGTAAAAATCTAGTCCAAAGTGACAAATTACACGACCCCTTCCCGTTTGAGAAAATCAATCGAGATCCAAAATGACGACTTTGAAGAACATACCCTCCAGCAAATAGTCCCTTCCACCCAATATCCATTACTATGCATTTGCTTTCCATTTCTTGGAGAAATTTAAAATTGTACGAATATTTCCACAATTTTTTGATCACTCTGCACAAACGGAATTTGAATTTAATATAATCGAGATCTCCCAAAGCAACTGCGCTCGAGTGGACAAAATTTGTCAAGCTCACAACACATACTGATCATGACGGAAGAAAAAAAATATTGTTTTCTGCTAAATCAGTATGTTTGCTTATTAACGAGAACATCTTCCCGTGTACCAACAACAGGTATTCTGCAACCCACAAAACATGTCGATTATTTGGGTTGCATATACTCAAGGGAGTGGTCATCTTGTCAATTAGAATGCGAAAGCAAATAGGAAATTGTTTAGAAGCGTAATATGAGAGCTCTGTTTACGGACTTGAAGTATAATAATTATAATTTATTATGATTAGGTTAGGTTTTATTGTTCAATTTAAATTCTGTGTTTGTTTAGATTACTTTTTAAATGTGGAAACAGGGTATATCTGTGGATAATCAACTAATTGTTTTGTTATTTATTGAAGAGTTCGTGTGTTTGGAAGAAGTTATGGCCAAAATTTAACATTATTTTACCTTGCAGTGTTGATTCAACATTTTCCGCTCTTAACCTAATCTAATTTATTTCAGTTATGTACAGTAATAACTAGCAGTACAATTTATCATCTTGTGTTTGAAATTGCTGCATGCATTACATAGATTATATTTCTAAAATATTTTGTACTTTCATAAACAAAATATCTGCAAAACAATAAGTAAATAAACATACTAAACGAAGCCTTTGTTTTCTTTATTTTTCCCCTAGGTATGCTTTGGACTCTTTAAGTATGCGTGCAGTTTGAATGTTGTAGCCTAGAATGTTCATTAGTCGATCAGTCTGTTTGGAAAGGTAATATACATGTGTAACCCTATAAATTACGATGAACGCCGTTGCAAGTAATACTGGATTAACTTGGATAAGTTATGTATGTATATACTCAGCCAAGACCAGCAGATTGGATGATTCTAGGGACTTTCTTGCATGAAGATTGCATATACGTCTGGCATATACATATGACGTGTTTATTTTATTTAAATGTTATTTTATTTATCCACTCGTGAGAGTGGATTTTGAAATAATTCATTTTAGCATGGATTTTCAAGTATTCCTAGTATCAATACTATAAGCGTAATTTCTCATTGGGATCCAATCTTATGTAGGCTAACGATAAAAGTCCATGAGTGTACAAGGAGACAACTACTGGTAAGTCACATTAGTTCTCCAAGCCTCTTCTCAGTTTCAGCAGGCAAATACCACGATAGAACTTGAACTAAGGGACTGGGCGCTTCTTTCCCCATTCTCTTGACTACTGTATCCAGCCCTGAGACAAAGATGCATAAAAGCCATGAATAAAATATGAAATCTGATCCTTTCAAAGATGTATTACGTGCTTCAGATCATGGATGTTGGCCATAAACGCTCCAGAGAATAAATCATGACATGCCTTGTAAGCTGGCGAAATACTAAAACGCAATGCGTAATTCCTAATGAATAGTTTACAAAGGAATGTGGCAATTCATTAGCATGTCCAATAAAATCCTCTTACTTCGTATTTGGTACGAACTAGTTCGCCTTGTCTAGTGGCTCAGTGCACTGCCTCGCATGCTGACAGTCCTGAAATCGAATCCCCTCATTACAATTTCTTACATTATATCGTTAAGAATTATATTAGTAAATCTGAAAACATAATTACAAAAATTACATTTCTAATTATTTCGAAACACACTCGGCAATTATGTGAAATTATTTCAAAAGCTCTCTATATTGGAAACCTGGATAAAATATTTATAGTTTCTCGAATTCGTTGATATTCTATTGTATGTATCTTTTATACTGAACAAATTAAATATTCTTTGATTGGGCTGTGCTTACCATTGACATTACTTGATAAGAACAACAGACTTGAAGCGGTATTTATAAAAAGACAACTGGAAAAGATTTTACGACGAGGTCACTGCGGATATGTATAGATTTATTGAGAATATTAGGAAGAACACGTGATTTACATAAAATAGTATTAATTAATTCGAGAATGGACAATCTATAAATATTTTAGGCAAGTTTTGAACATAGCGCTTCCGTATTACTTGTTTGCCTATTGTATTGCAAAATAAACAAACGTAACTTTATTTAGCGCAACAAATAAAGAATATTAAGCGATTGGAAAGGACATGCCAGTTTTAGTATCAAATTCATTATTTTTGTCCACCGTTTGAGACTATGTCAAATCCAACGGTGTATGGCTCATCTCTGTAGGACTTGTAGTTGCTGACGTTTAGTGGAGGGAACGGATGGCTTGTCACGGGAACGAATATTAGCATTGTTGCTGACATATGTTGGCAACACTAACAGTTGTACTACAATTATTACTACTACTACTATTACTGCTACTACTAATGCAACAGCAACAACAAAAACTGCTAGTAGCACTATTACTACTAAACATTCTACAACAACAACAACAACTACTACTACTACTACACTAGTATAAATTCAACTTCACTTAACAGTTTTTGAATTCTCATATTCCATTATTTTAAATTTGTTTGCAACACTGACAACTGAGGCGCAATGAATACCTCTAAGAATTATTCCAATAGCAACATGCCAAATTTGATTCATAAACGTTGAACTGTGTAAGAGAAATTTGAATATTGCATGTTATTAGTAAGTTGGTAGCACTAACAACTGGAGTAGTTGCGGCCTGTGGCGCACGGAGTAGTTCTCTGACGTAATTCAGCACCTAAATGCGAAATTTGGCGAGAAAATGTCCAATAATGAGGAAGCAATTTCAAGTATTAAATTTTTAAAACTGGTTGGCAATACTGACAACTGAGGCGCCTGCGTCGCCGAGAGTACGTTTATGACCTGTCGCAGTACCTCATGCACATACATATAAGAATTTGTGTAAATCAATAGGCACGTGTATGTTTCTATAAGATATGGAATTTTATATTTTATTTTGAAAATGGTTGGCAGCTCTGATAACAGAGTTGTAGCGACAGGAAGCACTTAATATTTTTTTTCTAATTTGTTGCCTTGTGTT
>JAGDQP010038950.1:0-17940 GCA_022664845.1 Lepisma saccharinum | reverse complement strand
TCTCTTGGAGTTGAGCTGCCAGCAAAACTAACTTTAGATTTATTCCTTAAAATAAATAGTTTATTAAGTTAAGCTATTAATAGTTAGTTGATCACTAATTATCTATTATTTATTATTATGAACACTGAGAAGCACACTGGAACAAATATAACATTTACTTCAAATGTCCCTATCAAATGGAATTATATCGCCATTTTTATTAAATTCAAGACTTTTAATATTCTTTTCGGGACGGTTCTGTAAAACTCGGAAAGTATGGTCACCTTATCTGTAAGGTTAGTGGTCCATAGTTAGCTTTAAACAAAGCTTGTGTCTTTGGTATGGAACGAGAAAAGGTGAAATAAGAAAACTTGAACACGTTCAGAATAATATTTAATAGACTAGGAATGAGAATATAACGAAATTTTGAAAATTCTCAGTGAAAAATAAAGATGCTATACCTTCGGAATATGGTAACCCAAAGGTGGCGTACGTAGTTGCACCTAAGGTTGCCCATGTGAAAATGTAAATACTACAAAATCTGAATGGGATTGGAACACTAAAAATGAAAACATAGAGTTAATGCAAATCTGTATGTGAATAATACATAATAAAAAACCTTTCTAAAACACTTTTCTTAAAGAATTCGTACTAAAAAGTAAAGAAAAAAAAAATTTTGTTTATGCGTGACTAAAACGAAAGCATGAGGAGCGCTCTCATATACAGCCACTTTATAAATTCTGCAATCGGCGCACCCCATGCTTTTCTTTTTATTCATACATATTTTTTTTATTTATTTACAGTACGAATTGTTTAAGAAAAGTATGTTTTAAAAATATTTTATAATAGTTTTCCGAGTTATTTCGATGTTCGTATACTTTCTCTCAAACGGAGAGTTTGTTACCTAAATCCTAAAGTGATCAGCAAACAGCCAAACGCAACATCTTTGCATGCTATTATTTATTTTAGGATAAAGAAGTTCTTACTAAAAAAATAAAATATACTTTTAAAATAATACTTGCAGAATGACTTGTACAGAAGGTCGATCCGTCTATATGTGTCCGATTTGAAACCTGCACCCCTGCTCACATAATCGACCGATCCGAATGATTCAAACAGTAACAGGAAGCCAAAGCCTTCTAGTATCACGCCAAGGTCGCGTGTGTGTGTTTTGTGAATCATGGTACCCAAGTTGAACCGATTTTGGGAAGGCTACGTGGTAGCACTTTTCCACGCCAAGTTTTCCGTGACACAGATTCAGAAACAGTGCAGGGAAAATGGGTGTGCATTGGGAACAACAACCATCAAGAACATAATTAACCGACATAAACACAACGACGTTCCAGCACTTCGTTCACCCACGAAGGGGATTAGAAAGCGACTGTGTACTGAGCTGACACCACCTTAGCTCGGAAGTTGCGGCGAATGGCCCTACAGGAAAACCCTCCTCCACGACGTGTGATGGCAAGACGAGAGCACGTGGCACAATCGACTGTGAACCGCCACCTACGTGACAAATTAAATCTCCGGATGGTGTTTAAAAGTCGTGCACATGTCCTTACTGCGGCTTATCGGAGGGACAGAAAAGCCCGCTGCAGGCGCCTCTATGAACGCCATCTATCCGGGGGACAAGTGGAAGTTTGTAGCTATACACGATGAAGCCTGGATTTATCTAGCCGATTGTGGCAAAATTCGAGCCATAACGTACACCCCCAGCGATGCAAAAACCCGTCCTGACTTCATTCGCCAGTGCAAAGCAAGTTTCTCGAAGGGCTTTATGGTTGTCGCGGGATACTGCTATGAAGGCAAGTTAACGATTCGCCGAGTGCCTAACAACTGCAAGATCAACTCCGCATTTTATCAGCAACATATTCTCACACCAATTTATGCAGAGGATCTGCCTCGTTTGTATGGAAATGCAGTAAATCAAGTCCGTGTGCATATGGATAAGGCCTCATCACATACGCCGCGTTCTGCCCAGCGATTTCTGCAACAGATGGCGACAGACACGGTATCCAGGCTATTCCCTTCCAGGACATACCAGTGAAGTCACCTGATGCGAGTCCCATGGATTTTTGCGGGTTTGGCCTATTGAAAAGAGCACTTACATCTCGTGTCAGCACTGTCCGTGGCCTCTGGAAGGCCTGCCAGGAGGAGTGGCTCAAGATTCCCCTTTCTGTACTTCGACGGAGCCTCCTACAATGATCGGTGCAGGGCTATTGCCAGGAGACATAGTGCTCACATCGAAGGCAACCGATGGTAGTCCCGTGGTTTTTCATAAGGTAGGTGAGACGTCAAAATCGGACACATATAGACGGATCAACCGTCTGTAAATTGGCGGAGTTTCAATCCCGTGGTTTGTTTTTTCGTTTGTAATACCAGACGGCGACAGCTTCTAAAAATAGCCCGCCATGGAACATGTATCCCTATTGGAACTGCCGAAACTTACCTCCTGGCCAACTTGAGAGACCGGGCCACCTTTGGGTCGCGTACCTTAGGTCATTACTGTATCCGTGGATTATCTGAAGCCCATTCATACTGTGGATATTTACATGTCAATGCATAAGCAGTCTATATAAAACATATTATAATGAAAACAATATGAAGCAGAAGAATTTCATAAATGCGAGGAACTTGTGACATTACATTTGACCGTGAACATTTTTTCTTTAGATGGAAGCTTATGAATTACTTCACATATACGATATAATATATTGATTTATTTAATTACTTCACAGATAATGACATATATTGACACTTTCTAACCGTTTATTACCTGCAAGAAAAGAAGTATGTAAACGCCTCAGAGCAACAAAAGATGATAAATATACATTAGACTATATAATTACATGACCTTGAAGAATGGAATGGTGCCATGAATGTTGACGAAACAATAATTGATTTGCAAAATAACTATTGCAGACGTTATTGTTGCAACTGACCATAAATCAATAACAGTTACGATGAAGGGTAAAAACATCGATGGATATTCAATTCCCAGAGTATTTTAAAACATGTGGAACATCCATGTGACAGCATAAGATTCTTATCTGCATCAGATAAAAGGCTAAATTAAGCCACCTTGTCACTTCAATTATTTCCTCTTCGTTAAACATAAACTAAGTTTGATAGAAGCATTTGTTAGTGTTCTTTAACTACAGCAGAACTAGGTCATGAGGCGGAATATACATATACTTACATTTTAGATGAAGTCTGTGATATTTGCTGTTGACAACCAACTTTTAAAGCCATTATTTTACAGTGGCAACAAATAACAAATTTAATTGTAAATCCGTGGTTCCTTGCTACTGAATGTCGACAAGCACGTGTTAGTTAGGCTCTCCCCAATTATGACGCCATTTCCATCATCCAATCAGCAACTTGTTTTTCATTTTACATGCAGATTTGTGATTGGCTGATGAAATTTGCGAAACTCATGCGCGTTTGGCGATATGTGAACTTTTTTTCTTTTTTTTTACCAAGATCGTAAATACAAGAATTTGCGGTCGCAATCAATTTTTTATACATTTTCAATCTCCTCCTCTCAAACCTTGAATGCTATTTGTGACAGTTAAGAATTTATTTGCAAAAAAAAAAAAAAAAAAAAGTTGAAAAAATCATTAATGCCAATTTCCAAGATGGTGGCTGGAACACAACATGGATTTCTGAAGATGTAGTATTTTAATAAGTAGTTCCTAATTCTGGGAAGATTCAACTTTATTCTAATGTGTTGACTGCAATTATCCAGAATTCTTAGGCTATCGACAAAAAAAGGGGTTAGGTCAGAACCTCCAACAGTCAGAATACCAACAAAACACCCAAATGGTCAGAACCCCAACGGTCAGAAAGCATAAAACTAAAAACGGTCAGAACCCCCACATAAACGGTCAGAATCCCCAAATGCGAAAACGGTCAGAACCCCCACACAATTGTCAGAACGCCCACCACATGGTCAGGATCCCCACACACATGGTCAGAACCCCCACACAATTGTCAGAACACCCACCACATGGTCAGGATCCCCACACACATGGTCAGAAACCCCACATAATGGTCAGAAACCCCACACAAACGGTCAGAACGCCCAAAAGCGAAAACGGTCAGAACACCAACACAAACGGTCAGAGTCCCCACGCACACAAACAGTCAAAACTTGCATACAAGCGGTCAGAACACCCAAACTTGAAAACGGTCAGAAACCCCATTAGAGCAGTCAGATCCAGCACACAAACGGTCAGAAACTGCACACAAGCTGTCAGAATCCCAAAATGCGAAAACGGTCAGAACCCCTACACAAATTGTCAGAACGCCCACCACACGGTCAGAAACCCCACACACATGGTCAGAAAAACCAACACAACCTGTTTTATGGTTAATGTAAAGTCCGGAGCCCGGTCCTTCCTTACACACTTGCTATTAAGTATTCATAAGTTATAGGGTCTCTCTTTTAGGTTGTTTTACCCTCCTATCTTTCTTCTCTTATTCTTTCCCTTTCCGTGTTTATCTCCCTTTTTCTTTTCCTTTCTTTGAGTTTTTAGACAGACCTTATTAAGTTATATTTCCTCTCTGTATGTACCAGTCGTCCGGCTGTACCGGGTTCCGAAAAGGTTGTTTATTTTCTATTTTCAATTGTATGCGGCACTCTCCCAGTTATAAGAGCCCTGTAGTCATGCGGGTCATAAATGAGATTGGGCTCTTTTTTCCATACTGTTTGAAAATATTTCTATCTATTATTGTTAATAATGTTATCGGTTAATTTGTCATTAATAGAGCTAATTCCGTTCCCTGTCTTCGGTTCTTTTGTTTCCCAACATAATTTTCCCCTTCAGAGGGGCCCTAAAACTGGGTAGTATTTGGAAGGTTCTGGGTTCGTTCTGTTTCTTTGGTTATTATTATTATTAATAATATTTTTAGATTCCTATTCCCGTATGATTGCTTTTGCATTGTTATTTTGGCCTCTTGTCATGTGGACCTGTATATCGTTCAGGCAGAGATTGTGTTGTCATTATTTTTATTTTTATAATAACTTATTCATAATAATTATTTTTGTAATGTTCGTAAAACCGTTTTGTTCTTTCTGTTTTGGTAATTTTGATTTCGGTCAGTCGTTCCATATTGCTGTGATTGCCGTTAGTTTGTGTAAGGCAGTCTTGGTGGTCATGTCGTTGGTTTTATCATTATTATTATTCTGTAATATCACTGGTGGTGACAGTGTTGGTGTCTTTCTTTTAGAAGGGTAATGTCATTTTAATTTTTTGTGATTAGTTTGGAGGTAGTGCTGCCATGTGTTACTGACAGTTTTTTTTTCGGTACCGGCCCGGCGTTTTTTTTTTCGGTCGGTCTTAGATTTTTGTTTCTTTGTTTTGTTTGTAGGTTCAGTTCTGAGTAGACTCTGTTTTATATTGGAATAATTTCATTCAGTGCTTCCCAATTATATGTGTGTGGTTCATTTTGTTTTTTTGTGGGGAGGGGTGGTTATTTCTAATTTTTTGGGTTTCTGTTCTTCTGGGTTCTCATTTATGATTGTGGGGGTCTCCTGTAAGCTATCATTAGTGTTTCCTGTGGCATTCTGGTCAGAGGGTTCTGATCGTTTTCGCATTTGGGGGGTTCTGACCGTTTGTGTGGGGTTTCTGACCATCTGTGTGGGGCTTCTGGCCTTGTGGTGGGCGTTCTGACCATTTGTGTGGGGCTTCTAACCGTTTTCGCATTTTGGGATTCTGACCGCTCGTGTGTGTTTTCTAACCGCTTGTGTGGGGGATCTGACTGCTCGTGTGGGGTTTCTGACCGTCTTCAAGTTTGGGTTTTCTGACCGTTTGTGTGGAAGTTTTGATTGTTTATGCGCGTCGGGATTCTGACCGTTTTCGTTCTTGGGGGTTCTGACCGTTTGTGCGAGGCTCTGACCATGTGGTGGGCGTTCTGACAATTGTGTGGGAGTTCTGAACGTTTTCGCATTTGGGGATTCTGACCGTTTTGTGTGGGGGTTCTGATCGTTTTTAGTTTTGGGAGTTCTGACCATTTGGGTGTTTGGAGGTTTTGTGGGTATTCTCACCGTTTGTGTGGGGGTTCTGACCGTTTTTACTTTTGGGGTTTCTGACCGTTGGGGGTTCTGACCTAGACCCCAAAAAAGACTTAACTTGTTCAGAAGCAACATTTTCTTTTTGTATGTAAAATTTTCGTAAAAAGTTATTTATATTACATGTTTTCTTTAGTTATCACACTGAAAGTGTATTTCATTTGTTCTTTTCTTCTTTTTTAAGAAGTCAAGGTTATATATTAATAAAACGTAAATAGTATCTCGTTCGTTTGATAATGTAATAGTTTAGGTCCTAATATGTTTCTTTCGGATTACATCATGAGATTTCCAACTTTCAAAACAAATACACAGCATTGTAGGGCGCTAGAAATGATGAGAAGTTACAATTCTAGTTATTAGAGGACTGTGGATTAAAAAGCGGAATTTTTTAAATGATTATTATCATTATTAGTACCACGCCTTTATTAACTTACAAGGATATCGTCAATGATGTCATATCGAAATCTACCCTGAGATTTTGCTAGGATATTATACGTCCTATAGAGAGCTAGATAATATACCAAAAATTAGCTGCTCATATTAACTGCAAAGTACCGAGATCGAGGCGAATACTGGTGCGAAGTGTACAAAAAGGGTAATTTTTAATCAAGCAATCTGTAGAAGCCACTTCTTCACTTTGTGAGATGTAGCGTCAGTTCCCACGCACCAGCACCCCTGGCCAAGGACATATTTAAGGAGTCTGTACCCACCTACCACCGGTTTTTTTTTTGTAATATCCACATAGTTTTGCCTACTTTACAAGAAAATTTAGTTTTCGCTGGTCTAGATCCCATAAATAAGTCCCTAGCGAGGAGTGATATGGTGTGGGAACATCTCGGTAGTGGTTCATTCCAGAACGAAACGGAAACTGAAGTGACTTCTGTTGATTGAATCGTTCCAGCCCCTATCTCGGTACCCAGCAGTTAATATGGGCAGCTTTTTGTGTGTGTTGGGGGGGAGGTATATTACCTATCTAGAGGACGTAGATTCTCCTAGTTAAATTTCAGGGTAGGTTTCGATATCATCTTACTGACCGTCTCCTCGTTAGAAAATATGTCCGAGTTTTCTTTCCAGCTGAAATTTTCCACCTAAATTTAAGGTCACTGCCCATCTCATTGCCCAATCGACTTAAACTTATGCGTGCATATGTTTAGCGGCTGGCGATACAGAAATCAATTTTTAATAATTTAAAATTTTGATTACAAAATGGGCGCAGCTCCATGTTCAAAACATTTCATTCTTACCCTAAACCCCTGCGAGTCCTGCAACGCGCCTGACTCTAAAGCTAGGAGGCGTTGCTTATTATTGCAGGAGAAATCAAATAACTTCTGAACTTCACAATCTTTAAATGGAAGCTGTTTCAAAACTGGAATGGAATTGAATTTTATGTATGTCTTTAGGCTCAGGGCGGGTTTGAGTAGGGGACAAGGATGCAAGAGAGATTCGGGCAAAGCGCAAAGTTGAAGGTACCATCCCGGCATTTGCCTGGCGTGACTGATGAAAATACCTAGAAAACCTCAGTCACGAAAGGAGAGGTAGCTGGGATCCAGCACAGGACCTGTTTAATACGAATGCAACGCTCTACCAAATGAGTTATGTTCGCTCAGTTATCAAACCTGCATTACAAGATATTAAACACTAAAACAAGAGTTAAATATAGAAACGTTATTTTAAAACCCAAACTTTTATTTTAAAAAAAGATTTTTTTTAAATACGCTTTTTAAGATGAACTAAAAAGTAAAAAATAATAAATTAAATTATGAATCGGAAAATAAAAGCGTGGGTTCTCTTAGATATTATGGTTGTATGTAAGGTAAGCAAGAGCACCCACGCTTTTATTTTCCGATTTATAATTCAATTTATTATTTATTACTTTTTAGTCCATCTTTAAAAACCATGTTTTTTTTATCCTTTTTTATTTATTTTTTCAAAATCGCTTAAGCAATCAACTAGGAAACAACCATTCTTTCGTGAATGCATCCTTAAAGGTGAGCAACCTTTCGAATCACATGAGCTGTTTGGGTTGCCTATCCGACAGTAACTTTCATCAACACAAGATAATAAAATTTCGAATTATTTTAATTAATTAAATACAAGTTAACTGGATTATTTTGCCGTATATGTAATGATTGAATATCGTATTGCCATCGGAAGCAAGCAAGTATACAAAATTTCAAAGAAATCGGATGATGGGAAATGAGTTTAAAATCGATTGCAAAATTTGTACCGAACAGACAGATAAGAAAGCGAGTTAATAAAAACGTGTTAATAAAATGGGACTGGCGTAATCCATAGTGTTGTTATCGCCCATAAAATTTATTTTATCTTTTATCTAATAAAAATAGTAAAAAGTAGATAATGTTCTTTCAGCTAATTATATAACTTTAAGGATTACATAACCAGAGATTTCGCCAGAATTTTCAGTTTGTGGGGGTGTAAAGTCAAAATTGGGACGGTGTAAGTGGAGTTTTGCACGGTTTCTATCGATTTTAACCGTAAAAATTTTATAAAGTTGGTGTGCGTTCGAGAGTTTGGAGGGGGGGACACCCCATTGGAAGGTCTGCCCGAATCACTATACATAACTGAAAATGAAAGCGTGAGGCTCTGATTGCAAATATTCGTAATTACTGAAAAACTACATCTATACAAGCTAACTCTTCGAGCAGTTTGGTATTCAATCATTAAATGGTATTCCTTTTTACCATAGTGGTTACATGAACGAAGACGTCGTCTCTTATAGATAAAATATTTACGGATAGAAAAAATCAGTTTTTCTTCCTTTTTGATGCCACCTGGTGTCAGTACAGCCGAACTAGTAATGAAGTAATGTTAGTAAACCAAGCGCAATATCTACGCTTTTAATCTCTTGCGGACCAATAACATACAGCATCAGATGCTCAGCTCGCACTCCGTGCTTTTCGCGGTTTTTAAATTGACTGCAGAAACAATCATAGTATACTAGCAATATATCATTTCTGGTTCAGCTGGATTGACACCAGATGGTATCAGAGACTACATTTTCGTACATTATATCTAGTACGGTAACCAGGGGTATCATTTGTTGTATGGGGCAATGCAAACTACCCGATGAATCAGCTTGTATAGACGTAGTACTTTAGTGAATACTTTTATGTAATATTAATATTAACATGAGCTGTATTATCTACAGTGATTCCGCCAGAGTTCCCCAAATTGTCAAGAGCACCCTACCCCCAAACTTTATTTTTTTTTTACGGTCAAAAATCAATAGAAACCGTACGAAACTCCACTTACACCGTTCCAGTTTTGACTTTACACCTCCCCCCACCCTCAAACTGAAAATCCTTTCGGAATCTTTGGAAAGGAGGCACAACATTCAGATGGTTGCAAGCAAATTTTGAAAAACAGCGATCTCAAAAGTGTTATTAGCGATCTCAAAAGTGTCTTAAAGTATTATAATTTCCTGAATAATCTGTTCGCTTATTGAAAATACTATCACTGTGGCCATTATGACCAAAGCATATACTCCACTGCGTGAAATAGTACCTTCCGGCCATAAGGAATGAATTTAGTTCTTTAATATTTCGTAGACATCATGACAGTGTACGCACGGATACTACAATATCATGTCCTTACATTATTAAATATATTTCTCATTAATAAATTATGGTGTAATTTCTGAGAAAATGAACAATCAATTGAGCTATTTTTCGGATGCAGAAGATAATTATAAGAATATTGTTTGACGTGTTACTCGATTCATGTAAAAACATGTTTTGGTCAGTATAAGATACTAACGCTTCCAGTGTACATATCTGTAATGCAATTTCTAATATAAACAGTTATCCATTACATTGATAGGATTCTCTAATTTAAAACTGAACATAACGTTAATAAGTATGCTATGAAGTAGAATTATTCTAATTGTGGACTATAAAACCGCTGATGTAATTGCAGTAGATTGTATGGTAATATGCTGGCAAGTAAAAGCGATAAAGATTGAAACAATCGTATTCAGAAAGGTTTTGCTAAAATGTTAAGAAATGTTATTGCTCTGCGAAAGAGTATTTAAATGACAACGTGTGTTGTACTTACGTTGTTTAAATTTTTGTATAAAAGCTGTTTCAATATTGTATACGGGAAATTACAACCCATCGCCAAAATACATTTTTTCTTAGCACGGCACGCATTTGTTATCTATGAATATCCTCTGAGGTTAAAATTATTAAAAAGATATCTTTTGGCACGAGGGAAAAAATGTATTACCGAGCGGCCGTAGCACAGTTCTAGAGCTTTGGCGGAAGGTCCTGGGAACAATACCAACGGCTGCCCATCCTGAGGTATTTCCAAGCTCTTTTCCTCTATCACACCTGGCAAATGCCGGGATGGTACCTAGAAACCAAGCCCTGACCGAGCACTTTCCAACATCCTCCTCTCGTCTACCCTATTCCGGTTTGAACCTCAGAAAAACCATAAATGAAATTCAAATCCAGCAACGATATATCGTGTTTGTGTATTTGTTTAACCGCAGTCTGCATTCGTATGTTTTAAAATTTCCGCTTGCATCACTGAGTTTAGGAGAAAAGGTGGCAAAATATCGTACACCTGTATTGAGTTGAGATATGCGGTTTATTCCAGGGATTAAGTAGGCGGTGATTATTTCATGTAATAATAATAATAATAATAATATAGCCATTCCCTCCCCATGATCTAGTATCGAAGCTAGGCTAGTCGAACTGAGGCCCAGGTAGGCCATTCTGACTGTTGTTTAGATTTTCCTTCAGTTTTACTAGAGTGAAAATGGCGGGGTGATACTAAGCATGAAGCCCATAGCCGCTACTTTACCCATCCCTTCACGAAAAGGTATATTCACCGATGAACGCCATTGTCTGGAAGATGCATTACCGGCACATCTGCAAGAGCATAATACATTACACTGTGTGTTTTTATATCATTCCAGGAATGTGGTCTTCTTTTATCATATTTTACGTATAAAGATTTTTTTTTTTTTTTTCATTTTATTAAAATCAATCTTATTTTCACCTTACGCTCGAATTTTCAAAGCACTTGTAGAAACTTATTTCGAAACTATAAATCTTTTAGCCTAACCTGAGCCCCCTCCCCCTTCAAATGAAACTCATTCCTACGCCACTGCACGTAAATTCTTCGTGAAGCACATTTTTTTGCATGTGACCTGAAACCCGCCCCACAAAATCAAACTTAAAACAAACTTTTTAAAAATTCTTTCAAGAACACACAAAAAATAGTGCTACCATTACCAGAACTCGAACCCAGGTTCCCTAGAAGCAGATTGTGTATTTTCTAACCATTCAACTAGGACGACACAGACTTTCCTTGCATATATGAATCATTGTTTGAACCTCAGTTGAACCAAGTACCAGAGTATAATAATATCAATCTTTTAAATAAATAAAAAAGAAAGGTAAAAATTTACTCACCAAGATCTTACACCACATACGAAGCTGTTGGTGCTGTTGCTTCATTAAAGAACTCCGCCACACAAACAGAAATGCACGCCACTTAAAATAAAGTATTTATACTACGGAAACTCGTAACGGAAAGACGAAGCTTTTAATTACTCTAAAAGAACAAAAAGAAACTCTTTCTGTTAAACTATGAAATTTCCTTGTGTTTTGTTGTAGAAGTGACTCAGCCTAATATGTGAACGATATCGTAATAATAAAGGAAAAATTAAAGTAATTGTTAGCGATGAAAAGGCAACTCGAGTCGTTCCAGTTGGTGTACGTCTCTGTTCTTCATCAGCTGCACTTAACACGGCTTTCTGTGGAATTCGTATTCAATATGGGCAATATTCTGTGACGCTGAACATTGTTCCACATGCTATACATTCCATAAAATCTTTTTTTTCTCTAACTTCGGTCAATCACTTATCCTTGAACTTTCCAAATCATTCTGATAGTGATTTGTTAGAACTATACTAACTCGGAACCGGAAATGTTTGTTCATTTACTGTAATATACATCAGGCTGAATCAATTACAACGCAACGAAATGCGTATATTAGAGCTATCGTATTTTTTTCAACTGGGGAAAGCTAATTAGAAGAATCTGACAGTTTTAGAGCCACTAGATTCGAAACATCTCCATAATTCAATATCGATTAACCCAAGCCCGAAATCAGTTTATTTCTACCTGCTTTTAACTAAGGCGATATCGTGAGATTTTTAAATGGAGAGAGCTAACCATAAGAAAATAGGGTCTGCCAGTTACAGTCACAAGATTAAAAATGATCGAATTGAATCGAGATCACTTAAACATAAATCTGAAATAAGTTTATCTCTATCTACTCTGGTTAAGGTGATAATCTTGGGTTACAGCAAACGGACAAAGTTATATTTAAACAGAACCAAAAGAATTTGAGGGGCTCATTAAAATTGTAGACTTGACGTCACTAGTGTCGCAGGAAATTGTTTCGACGTCAGGAGGAAATATGAATACATTTAGCAATGTAGACTACTTCTTTGTGTATGATTCTCTGTGGATATATTAAACCCTCGTGTACAAACTAGATAGTGTTGTTGTTAGTTGACAATAGTATCATCTAATGAATGGCCTGAGGTATCACAAAGTAAGTAGATACCGCATATCTCTTAGAAAAGACACTATGATTCAGTCCTGCCTTGGACACCAGCAACGGAGCTTTATGAAAACTGATAGCCCGTTCGGTCCGCACATATAACTGACATGTCCCTGTTCGGGCGCCATATATAACAAACTAGTTCCTTTTCGGGTGCCATAAGTTACGTGACACTCGTGTAGACAGAGCATGGAGATGAAGATTGATGAGGCATATGAATACACTTTCTGATTCTGTGGTAGAAATAAAATACAAGAAGAAAAGAATAAAGAAAATCTTCAATTGCATTACCAGAACCCTTACTTTTTGTGACTGTTTATAAGGAAATAGTGCGTGCTTCAATTGTTTTTCTTAACGACTGGAAAAGGCGATTTTTTTCAAACCTCATAACTTTTCAAGAGTAGCGTAGCACAGAGTACACACTCAAAGCAAAGGATTCTAATGATAGTGGCTCTGGTAAATTCGTGAACTTGTGTACTGTGATTGAAGTTTTCTGTTACAGTCGATACCTGTAGTATAATTTCATGCCTAAAGCTGCTTCGAAACTAAGATGTGTTACAGTGTATCGTGGAGAATAATACTGTATAAGAAGTTTCCGGTTTGTATAAAAAGGCTGTGGTATCGGGTCTCTCTCAAGAGGAATAGGTTGGAAAATCTCTTGAGGTGTAAAGATAAACAACATTATGTTTACACGAAGAAATAAGACGGTGAATTTAAACTAGTTGCTGCGAGCCAAGAATTATATCTACGTATGATTGAACATTCAGTTTCACATCCTGCGCACGGTCTTGGAACCATATAGCGTATGAGTCGGTCTCCACTGTAAAAAAAACCACAGAAATGACATCATTACAGGGAGTGAGCACTTTTTATGTGTTAAACGTGATGTATGGTGTTCCTATTGCGTGTAATAAAATAAACATAACCTGACTTTCAAACCTTCAGTATTTCACTGAACTGTGTAAAATGTCGAAAATGCAAAAGAAAGCAATTATTTGTAAGTACAATCAAGGAAGTAAAGTTCTTCGAAGAAGGAAGAAAAAGTTATCTGGGCGAGAACCGAACTCCATCCGATGCTCTACTAACTAGGCTCAATCGGGAGAGCTGCGATACAACGCCTTAGCACTGTTCTTTATTCTTCAGAACGCTTACAGGTGGCACTGCGGAAGGTGATCCGTGATTATCTACGGTGACGAATCCCTTCTTATAGGATGCCATGTATGTGTCTCTCACTATACAATATAGTATATTAAATATTTATGTCCGGATGCAATTCAACATTGTAAATCATATTTCAGTATCGTAGATTAATCTATCTTTTCGCTTACGTACTTTGGACATGTCTAGTATTTATACTTATCTTTTCTTAAGATAAAATAGTACTACAGTTTGGGTGCGAGTCACCAAGTGGCCGTAGCTAAGTAGTACAGCCTTGGCTTGGCATTCGGAAGGTCCTGGGTTCAATCCAAGCGGCTGACTATCCTGGCTGAGGTTTTCCTATGATTTTTTCTGTCATACCAGGCAAATGCCGGGATGGTACTTTTGAATTAGGCCTGGCCAACTTCTTCGTGCATCATTTCCCCATGTCTATCCCGGCCTGAGCCTTAGGTACCTATTCAAATTCATTAAATTTGCGGCTAAATCCATTTCTGCACACAACTTAGTGAAGTGCATTGTTTTCATCTTTGCGTAATATTAGTACAAATAAAGTAAGACAGGTTCCATAAAATAATAATGTAATCAGAAATAGCACGCGATATGACACATATAACTGAAACATTACACACGTATTACGGAATTGATTCTTAGGAAATAAATTCGATAAATAACGAGTACGTCTCCAGGGCAACCAACAGCTATGATTATATATTTCATTCACATGTCTTCCTCCATGGGTCAATTATAGAATCGATACGTTATTAAGACCCACATATGTAATATCATTCTATAACCTTTGACGATGGATGTAATACACAATAAGTTCAAAATCTTCAAACCTTTTGGGCATGGAGAAGTGAACTGAAATGTATTTTGTAGATTTCAAGAGATCGAATTTAAGATTAAAGTTTATATTTCTTTTTTAAAACAGCTCGAATCTTAAGATATGATTACATCCTTTGAATGTCAAGTAACTTATCGGCATTTTTCGTTCCTTTAAAGTTTTTGCATGTAGCTTCCCGGTGTGTAAGTATGAAAAAGTTGTAAAACACTTCTCTTCTGCCTTTGCTAGCAGGTAGCTGCGAGATGACTTCTTCGATGCTGTCTTTATCGTAACACCAAGTTTTTAAGAACAAGGACTAAAGACGTTTATGGTATATATCTTCCTTGTGACGTCTTCTGTTATATTGTTGTCATTGAGAAAAGTTATCAGATAATTTGACTAGTATCCATGTTGCGTTAGGAACTACTCTAAAAGGATTAGAAATCACTCTTTCAATTTTGAAGAATAATTGACATCCGTAAAGCATCGGAATCCCATCTCAATGATCATATTGTCTATCCAAAATGAGGGTGTTTTGTAAAAAAAAAAAAGAGAAAAACTCTACGATTGATATTCTGTAGTTTAATAGTAATTCTGAAAATACTTTTTAATCGAAAAGCCGAATGAAAATTTGCGCCCTTCTTATTTAGTGTGGTGCAAATAACGTAATATTGTTTTATCATTACCACGCCTTTATCAGTGATCTCTAACCTATCATATTGGAGTGGTCGATTGCAGTATAAATCAAGATAACGTAAATAACGTGTATAATTCTTGTAAATAACGTGAATATTATTTACAGGGCGTGCTGTTATATGCATAGTCTAGTATATGCATAACTCAAGAATTAAAGCATAAATGAAAAATGGACCGCACAGCAACTATGAACGTAAAAAGAATTCTGCGAAGTGAAAGTTGGATCCATTTTCGAAACCGAGAGTGGAGAAAAAATATTAAATATCTACACTGTCGTCTGGTTTTAGATACTAATCACACACTCCAGTATCGTCACGTAAAGCTCAATGGTCATTATTAACTTGCTTTCCCAGTCCATGTCAAATTTTATTATCAATTTTTAACCCACTTCCCATTGTCAATCATTTTAAACCTTACATACTTCGTATTAAATAAACAAATATTTTTAATACGCTTAAAAAGTAACATTTTTTTTCAGCTATTAGAATCTCTCAATTAATTGTACAATTAAATATAAAAGGGGCGTGGTATACGCTTATAGTAAATATATTAAATAACGTCTATCAAATTGAAACCGGAATTTCTGTGTAGCAACCGAACGTGTGATCGTATGTTGTCGAGAGTATGTAGGCAGGCAGTGGGAGTGTCTAGATTCCGTGTATGCAGTTATGTGTACCCCGTTCCATCACGCTGTTAGTAAGAGAACTAGGGAGCGAGCAGTGCCTAGTGCCCCTCCAAAGAGTATTAATATTAAGTTTTTTTACAAAAACGCTAAGCCAAGTAAAATTTTGCAAAGATAAAATTTTTTGATAAGACTTTATCCGATCTCGTAAAGAAGTTCAAAATATGACCCATCTATATCGACCAAAAACCAACAGAACGTCTGAAAACATTCATGGGGGTCGTGACATTATTGAAGCGGACCCACGAAGAGCAGTGGATGAAATTAAAGCAAAAAGTGGGATAAGTCACGGCAGTGCGAATTCCATTTGTCAAAATGAGCAACTTATCGGTTCAAAAGACCTGATGTTCTTATCCACAGTACGACAACGCCATACCCCAAAACTCAAAGATGGCAGCAACTCCACTGGATAATTGTTGAGCATCCTTCTTACACCCCCGACTTATCATCAAGTGACTATCATTTGTTACGACTGTTAAAGGAAGCGTTAGGACAAAAACCTTTTTCATGGCAAAGAAATGAAAGAATTATATAGTAATTCGTGCCGCACATGCTCCAAAACGGAATCACTAAACAGCACATCTGTTACGAAAATTATATACAAGAAAATGGAAATTATGTAGAAAATGATGTAAGCATACTTTTGAAATAAATTAACCCGCTGTAGATTTCTTTCTAAGGTTAGTTTAATATTCGAGTCTTTTCTCCTTGGTCATGCTATAGAATGTAAAAGTGCTTTTCTGTTACTATTATATTGACAGCTTTCAAGGTTATTGATTCAGTACCTTTATAGACCACGTCAAACTATATTCTTACAGATGACGTGAAGGGGAACATAGGAAGGACGCGATTGGCTGGTCTCTTTCACGTGATGATTAGTTTTTATTCATCGACCATATTAATAGCGTCCTTCTCTCTCTTTCCTTGGATTCATATAATGTGACGTTGCATGTTGCTGTACTTAATAGTTAATTTTAGTTGCTTACTACACGTGTCAGGGACTTTCTTCACATGTCTACTATACTCATTTCTGGCGCCTAGGTGATTTATTTCTCTTTGACTGGCTATTTAAATATACGCACTTAAGCTACTAAATTTAACATCAAAAGCAATGACCAGATGACCTCTATCTAAAAGCGATAATAGACTAACTGAACCCATTGCAAATTTGATTATACGAGGCCAGATAGTGGAAGGGACATTTAATCTCATTTGCCCACTTCCAGTCTAAACCAATATTGACCAAATTATGTTCAGTTCCAACTCATTTCTTTATGCTTGTTATCTTTGTGCGGTTCCTTTTATTATTTATGTATTAATTCTTGTATAAATAACGTAATATTAGTTACAGGATTTATTATTATATGCAGAGTATGGTATATTATTATATAAATAACTCAAGAATTCAGACATAATTTAAAAAAACGGGTCGCACAGCGATATCAAGCATTAGAAGTCGAGTTAAAACTGAAATGTTTGTCCACATTGGATTAGGACAAGCGAGGTTAAATGCGTTGCTCTGGAGTCTATCTTTCGTCACTAATCAGTAGACCGCAGTCACTTAATCTCGTTTGTCAACTTCCAGTCTAAACCAATGTGAACCAAATGTTCGTTTCTAACTAGTTTTTACTTTGCGGCCAACTTTTTAAGTTTTAATTCTTGAAAAAAGAAAAAAAGACGTAAATATCTGGTGTAGTAAAAAGTAATCCATTATTTTTGCATGACATTGAAGGCTTGACTTACCGTAGTTAGAATGATCCGATTTAGGTCACATATGCGCCGTTTTGTTCGATAACGTGTTGCCATTTGGAAGGTAATATCATGATGCCTCTCTCGTAGAAGCCCTTGTCCCTATTCGCAAAAAAAAATGAGACAGTCGATGTTCACAAGCCTCTCTTGACGCGAATTTTGCACCAGCAAACGTGTTCGCCA
>JAGDQP010038949.1:0-10860 GCA_022664845.1 Lepisma saccharinum | reverse complement strand
TCTCTACCGTGTCCGATGTATCCATCCGCCTTCAAAAATAATTTCTTTTTCTAATTATGCAATTCTAAAGCTCGACTTTCATGTTGTTCTAATTGAAGTTGGTCTACAATCATGTCCTGTACGTCCGATATATTCGGTCGATGCGATAATACACCAAAATCGATTTCCACTGTGTAAAGTCTATGAAATTGTATGTTCGTCATATATAAAAGTCAATTCACCAATTCAACTCTATACACTTAAACATCACTCCCACTGCAATAATCGCCGTACCACACCGCGATCGCAAGACAGAGCCACGGGAAGAACACCTGTCTCCCCTGACTCCTAACAGCTAACCTGAGCAACTTGGCAGGCAACTGGCAACTGGTGCTCTCGGTGCTGTACATAAATTCCCAACCGATACATCATCCAATTTTGGCAAAAGCACTTTCAACGCAGAATTTTTAATAAATCGTTTTTTACTCTTACCGGTTGGGATTGGCGAATAAGCGCGCCCCCAGCAAGTAGGATTTACTTTCTCGAAAGATAGTTCTGAAATCTAGGATATATATAAGTAAACCGCAGAAGAAAGCTAGTTTAATGAATGATTTAACAACACATTTGTTATGGTCTGTATAGCTAAGTATTCAGTGTGTCAGACTCTCATTCTGAAGGTTCTGGGTTCGATTAACAGTCTGGATTTCAAAATATTTTCTTCAAGAAATTATGCGCTGTAAATAATGTTCGCGATAGTTCCTGAAAGAGATTTATGTGTCTGTAGGGGAAGAGAGATGCAGACTGTGTGTTCATAAGCGTTAACATTTCATTCATTTCCATGTCTTGCGCCATTTCTCTTTCCCTCTTTCCTTGTTTTTTCCTCTCTCTTTTCTCGCTCTTTCCCCGTCTTCTTCCATACTTTCTCTCTGTGTGTGTGTGTGTGTTTGAACAAGACAAGAATGGGATTTCTGTCTAACTCTCTCGTAGTTCTCTAAATGATGCTGAATGACTAAAGCTTTCTTCCTCCAAATGGAGGAATATCCTGGCATTCCAAGTTTTCGCTCATATTTGTGTCATGTTGGTTGTATAACTATTAGGCTACGTTATTGCTTATGTTATTAAATATTCTTACAGCTTGTTTTATTTCTGTTAGGTAGCTTTTGAGCCAGGATAATGCCAGACCTCGCACTATACTGTGTTCCATTTTACTTAATAGTATATCGTGAAATATCGTGTCGAAAGCTTTAGCTAGGTCAAGGGAAACAGTTATTACTTGATGATTTTTATTAATCTCTTTACATATTCTTTCTCTATGTATGTCGCATCTGAAGTGCTTTTTCCAGGTCTAAAACCAAATTAATTGTCTGAGAACAAATAGTTTTGCTCTAGGAAGGTTACAAGCATTTCTAACGCATTTTTCTAGTAGTTTCGAACAGTTGCTTAAAAATGAAATTGGTCTATAATTATTTACATCACTTTTTGTTCATTTTTTAAAGATAGGCTTTATTACAACAGTTTTAAGTTTTCAGGAAATATACTTGTTTCAATAATCAAATTAAAATATGTTGTAACGGCGTTGCTACAAACACTTTCGTATTTTTTAATATCGCTACAGATAGTTCGTCTATACCTGATGCTGTCTTTAGCTTTAATTGGTTTATGTAATCACTTACTTCTTGCTCCGTGGTTGGACTCAGGAATCATGAATTTTTTGGACACGCTTCTGTTTTACGAGTATTATGCATTTTCACATCTAATTGATTTACTTTATTTACCAGTCTTTCGCCTATGCTAGAAAAGTGGTCATTTAATGTATTAACTACAAAATTTAGATTGTGTTCAAACTTTGTTAAAGCTTCATTTGTTTGAATTTCTTTGGTATCAATATCTTTCTTTTGACTTTCATCTGTGATATTTGTAATGACTTTCCATAATTTACCTGTATCATTGTTACATTCAAAAATCTTTTTGCTATAATACTATTTTTTTTACTTTTTTTTTAAGTTGAGAGACTTTGTTTCTATATTTTTTTGTAATATTCTTTTAACTCTATATTGTTCGTACGTTTTGTTACTTCCCGACTAAGCCTATCTCTTTCTCGTATAGAGGTGATAAGACCTTTGGTTATCTACAGTTTTAACCTACGGTATTTACTGTTAGTTATGTATTCCGTTTTAACAGTTTTTTATACAAGTTTTCATTTTTCGAATAAAATTATTTGTGGCAGTATTTACACAGTTATTTTGCATCACATCCGAGCAGTCACATTTGTCTAATTCCTTATTTAGTAATAAGTAATTTACCTTTACAATACAACATACCCTTTCTTGTTTTTTTGGTAATGACATTGGGATAGTATTACAAGTAAGAAAATGATCTGTTATAGTATTTTTAAGAACTGCTGACATGGATTCCTGCGGTCTTTTATGCTTCAGAAAGATGTGATCAATACAAGATTTGCTATTTTGTGTAACTCTACTGTATGTATTAATACATGAAACATACCCGTTTCTGTACATTGTGTTTAAGTATGTATCCATGGTTTCATAATATTTTCTCTTAAGAATATCAAGATTTATGTCACCAATTAAAATTGAATTTATCAGTGAGTTTTTATTTCTTCATTTAGTAATAATAAAAAAGGTTTCTCATCATTACTCGGACTAAGATATAAAGCATACAAAGAACATGTTTTCGTGTTGTGTATTGTCAATACGCATACAACTTGCCTCTGCAATTTCAATTTCCTTGCCGTCAGTATTAACTGATTCATTTATAAAAACATTACACCATCAGCGCGGGTTGTTGATCTTTCTGGGTAAACGCAACGATAGCTGTTTATATTAACTATGTGTGTTGTTTCATTTTTCCATACTTCAGTCAAAATTACGACATTAACAGAAAAGTTTATGTTTTGAGTTAAAATAGAAAAAGATCTAGGTTATTCCTTAAACTACGAACATTCATGTGAATTATTGTTATCCTTTTTTACCCCTAAAAAGATTATTTAAAGTTTTACATCTTCACAAATAGTTGCATTTGTATCTTGATAAATTTGGATGTCTTTTAAAACTTCTTCCGTTTTTGACACACGTTTTTCTCATACTTTTACATTTAAGGCACTAATTTTTCATATTTTGGAGATCTTCAAATCACTTCACTTGTTTCACACGAGCTGTTTCGTTTTCCTTGATTAGGATACGTCCGTCACGTACTCAGGCAAAACGGAAGGCATTATTTTTTGCGAATTGCTTGGTTTCATACAACAGTTTGTGATTGTACGCTGTAAGTTGTTCATTCATGTAGACATGGGCACCAGAAAATGATGGATTGACCTCTGAGACTTGTAACATTTTATTTTCCTGGAATTTTTGAAGCCAGTTATCCCTAATAGCTTTGGAAGACAATTGCGCGACTATCTTTTTTCGGTTTGTCTTTCTTTGCGGGTTTCCGATAAGCTTTTTTGAGATTTTCTTTTTGGGGCTGTATTCCAATTGCTTGGAGAACTTCTAACACAAGATCTTCTGGCATGATGGTCAATGAAGCAATCAGAGCGGTTTACAACACACGTCTTACTCCAATGAATGCTGACTTGAGAATCATCAAACATTTGAACATTTCTTCTTTACCGTCCTCTTTTCCTACCATTCTTCTCTTTATGATTCTTCTTTGCAGATTATTTTTACACATTATATCTTCCAACAAAGATGTTGTCCTCTTTCTTATTACTCCTATCAGTTTGATTTCTTCCACGATTATCGTTCAAATCTTTTTACATTTCACTCCATATCTCAATGTTTTCCAAGCATCTTTCATCTTCATTATTGATCGTCCATATTTTGCTGCCATTCAACACCATCCTCCATATTTCACCACACTCCATATTTCTACATAATACACACTTCATATACCCATATTTCATCACACTCATATAGACTATACATATTTTACTATCATAGAACACCACTCTCCATAATTCCATATAACACCACACTCCATATACCTGTATTTCACTTGCTGCCATATAACATTTAGGAAATTTCTGGCTAATCTCAATTGGTATGCTTTTTGCTGGCAGCAGTCTCTAAGCTGGTTCGAAAGTTCTCTTATCTATAGATATTCAACTTCTCATTTTCTCCTACAACTTCCATTTGAAGTCACAAACCTTCACAAATACTTAAATGACTTCACTTGCTTTACACTCTTTCCTTCCAAAGATACATTAACAAAGCCTTGATTCCTACTTTCATCACTTTACTCTTCTCTATGTTTATCATCACTCCACACCCTTTTGTCACTCTTAGGGCTGTTTTTCTTGCAAGCGTGCGTCGTTTGCGATTTCGATGAGCAGCCAATTGAGACACGTGTTACACTTGGAACACGCAATAAAACACGTGGTTCAATTCGCTACTCACCCAAATCGCAAGCAACGTACGCTTACAAGAAAGCCAGCCCTTACAATACTTTCGAGTCAGTCCATGGATCTTCAAAATACATACATCCTGAAAGTCCTCGTCAATTTATACACTTCGAATAAAACAATACAAACCCTAAGGGCTGATTTTCATGAAAGCTGCGTTGCTTGTGATTTGGGTAAGTAGCCAATTAACACAACGTTTTGTTAATGGCACCTATTACGTGTTCTACGTGTAATACGTATTTCAAATGGATACTCACCCAACTTGCAAAGCAAGAAACGCAAGCTTTCATGAAATCAGCCCTAATACACACAATTCACTTTTTGTGACTAACTAAATCCAAAGAGTTTCACTGACCTAAAACAGATGATTGTAAAATTTGCTAATTTGAATGATTCAGCTTAGAGAAACTGAAAGCAACTTGGTTTGTATTACATCTAAGTTCGGGTAAAAATACATAAAACGTAGCTTTAAAAAAAACTGACACTCAATCAAAGCCGTTGGAACATTATAAACCATACGCTCGATTTTCCTTTTAATCTGCTTTGAAACTGGTATTATTTGCGTGAAGAATCTTAACAAAACTCAAAATATGTATTAAGACTTAATCTTGTACTTTTTAGTTAAGATCAAAGACGTAATTACAATGCCGTGAGACCCCGCTTGAAAAATGAGCAAATGGCAATGTCGGGAAGCATTAAAAGAGAAGTAGCCTCAAAGTTTGATTTTAAAACTTTCTCAGGGTTGGTAAAAAGGGAGAAAGGTTTAGTGTGAACGGGAATTTGCACGCAGTTTGGAGAGAATTTCCGTTTTAGAAACCTGGTACCACTGGTCTGCACACTTGATGTATAGATTTTACAATATGTCCGTCGCCATAGTAAGAATCCCGGAATTTGGAAACGAAAAATGTAAAGATACATAACCGAACCTGATTTTACCTAACTTACCCTAAGCTATGGTCACTACAAATGCAATAAAACAATTATTAATAATAAATATTAACAGATAGAAAGGTATTTTGAAATAAAAAAAAATGTGTTGCTCCCTCCGGGATTCGAACCCGGGTTCTTTTAGTCATCACGCCGACGCCTTAACGACTCACCCACGGTACGACCTTGCAAACAGTGATTTGGAAGTTGTATTTACAGTGCATTTGTGTTACGTAACAACGCTGTGAGATGGCGCGCGCCCAAGATTCTTACTTCGGCGACTGAGGTGTATTTTACACGGGGCATTTTCTTTTTTCTGAAATTGCATGTGGGAAACGCTATTAGAAGGGCTCTAGGACAAGGCTATTAGCGCCATATTTATAAATAACTCCCAAGAGTAAGGTGGCTCCCAGGGACATTGCAATTATATGCTTCTGGGAGCCACCCACTTCTTGGGGGTGATTCATAAATATGGCCCTTAAAAGTTCTTTGTAGGGGGAACAAAAATTCTAAATACGCTACTGGTAAAGATTAACTATGAGCTTTGACTTTCTTTCAAATATGATTTTTTTAAAATACTGTACTTACTTTCTTCGCCTACTCTATGTTTAGGTATCGTATTGAAATATCTCATGAAGAACCCAGCTATTTCACGAAGAGCACCCATGACAACCATGAGTTAACACAAACAATTACCATGTATTTCCACAATGGAAAGGATATGCCGTGTCGATTCTCTTATAACAAAGAGGTAAGATATGTAGATGTTACAACCAGTGCTTTTGCTCCTTCAATTGACCTTTATATTTCTTCTTCTTTTTCTAATGATATATCCTTCTTTTTCATTAAAAGATGAGCGAGTCCTAATCACGTTCACTAAATCTATCCTGTATCTTAAGTTCTTCCCGTAGTTATATCATTTTATTTGTTAATAAAAACGAAGTCCATATTCAAACTTACCTTCTAAATGATTTGCTACGGAATGACAGCTACATATAAATGAAAAATCTCAATATTCTATGGATTTTATAACACGCGATACAGTATCATTTAAAATTGTAATCGTATCTCTTCACTTAAAGGCGATCCCCAAATTAAATATCCCATACGCTCATGTTCTGCGTTTTCAATCTTCTAAGAAAAACACGCTGAACACAGCAACGTTTCACTTGCATTCCAATTACGAATTTATTTCCTTATACACGGCTGATCAACCCATTTTGATCGACATCCACATGAAGGCAATGATGATGTGCTTACAGAAACCGTATTTTCACTAAAGTTTATTGCCATGCTTACAGCGAGACTAATAATTTTAAAACCATTCTCCCCTTAAACACATATAAAACAACAAGATTCAACTTACTCCATAACCTTAAAAGAAAATATAAGAAATACAACGTCAATGTGTCGACATCATTCAAACATGTTCCAGCAAGTTCCTATGCTGCACGTAAACAATTTCCCAATCACTTACACGATAAACATCAAACCGCTCCCTTCTGTCCACATTAAAGAAACAAGTTCCACCACTTTCCTCCCCTCAAGCGTGAAAACAAACAAGTCTGTGCATGTATCTTGCGTCAATCACCTCTCATCTAACCCTTAGCTAATAGAATGTAAGAATCTTTAGTTTTTCACCGGTAATGCCTGCAAAGTTTCACGTTCACAATCTTTCACCGGCAATGCCTGCAATGTTTCACCAGTAATGAATGCACTGTCTCACAGCCAACTGATGCACTGTTTCACCGGTAATGGCTGCAATATTTCACGTTCGTGATCTTTCACCGGCAACTGCTGTTCTGCTTTCACCAGCAATGTGCACGGTCGTCAACAATGGTCTTCATAAAATAATGATGAATTATTAAATATATTTCCACAGTGCAGTATACATCAAATATACATCAAGCTAGAGTTTAACAAAAGTCAAATAGTAAGTAACCTAGTTTCGAGGTAACAAGATTCAGCTTCCTCGGTAAAAGGTCAATGATCCTTCAAATTTCCCGAAAGCGTAAAAACAAGATTGTCCATACCTATTTCCTGGCCTCTTTAATTAAGGAAATACCCATATCTTTCACCTGTGGTCATTTCCCTTATTGACCAAAACAAGACTGTGCATGCCTACTTCCGAACCCTTCTTAATTAGGAAATACCCGCAACTTTCAACTGAGGTCACTTACCTTAGTCACCAAATATATCTAAAAAAAAAAAAAACTCTGTGCATGCTCGACCTACTTTCTCTCAAGACAAAGAGCGCAGTTCAACAAGAGATCATCACAAAACAGGTCACGGTATAACGATGCTCTGCGTTCACGGTAAATAAAGGTATATTCTCCGCCAAAAATAAATATTCTTCTTCCCCTATTCACTATTCAGCGCTTCAACAAACACTGGAGATCAATGAAATAAAAATAATTTCACCTCCTCCAATAAATTTCTCAAAGATCTATTACCTCCCATCACCTTTGACTACCAACGCTATCCATGGAAAAGTTGAAAGTTATTTTCACTGTATTTACATTTTAACTTTTGTAAGCTTAAGGAATTTCTGAAAAGAAAAAGTAATGTTACTACGATGTACATTTTTTTCGTTGACACCTGACATCACCTTTCAACTTTTAAAACATTAATCTTATCTTAGCTCTCAGGAGAAAAAAAATATTTCGTACAAAACAAACATGAAAACTCATTTCCATCTGAAATGCAATCACAAGAGGTCGATCCAGTTTGCGAATTAACGGGGGATATACCCGGGATTTAGCCCCCTGGCAAATAAGTTTCCCACGTTGACCTGCCAGGGATAAATTTCTCCGTACTAGGAGACGTTTCAATGAAGATTAAATAGAAAATCGGAACATTTTTATTTGGCAGAAGTTGAAACTATTTTCATGCAAGTGGCAAGGGTATATGAACTTTTACTAGCAGCTAAGAAGCATATTCGGAAGCCATTTTTTTGGTGATTTTTATGAAGTAGCTTGATGTGAAAGATTTTCTATGATTGGTTTGATTTAGTAACCTCTTATTGGAAAAGACATCATTAAGACATGTCAATCTTAATCTCATATCACAAATTCATTTTGACAATTACAAGTTTCTCCGAATTCATCAATAAGAAATATCATGTCAGATATCGAAAACATTCTGCTTTCTCTTATTTTAACTAATTCCTTCCTAATGCATTTACTCAAAAACAAGATATTGCAATTTTCCTAAACACGAATGTTCACTCAAAGTTTTAATAACCTCTCTTCACTTTTGAGGTCATCCTTAGCAGTGGGGAGGGAGCGCTTCCAATGGACTCTCTAGACAACCAGGTCATTTACGTTTTCAACTAAGAATGTCATAGAAAGTACTTCATCGTCTGCACCCGGAAGGCCCTGCGTGCAATGAGCTCTTAGACCATTTAGGTCAGTTCATTAACCCCTGGCTATCGTGGAATTCCCCAGGCTACGGGCGGCTCACTATACCAAGCAACTGGTGTAATACCTGGCAACGCAGTAACAGTGGAGGATCACTATGCCTAGCAACATCAACGTTGTTACGCAGTAACAGTGGCGGCTCCCTATACCTAGCAACAACTGGTGTCATTCACGGCAACGTGGTTACGCAGTACCAATGGCGGCTTCCTATACCTAGTAACGACTGGTGTAATACCTGAGCCTGCTAACACTCATCAAAGTTCACTGATCCGTTTTCTTACGTCAATAGAGCAATAATCTTAGGTGTCCTCCTTACGTCATTAGAGCAATAAGCTTAGCTGAGGTCAATCCCCTCTATACTAACTTCCGCTCCCTCGGGCGGTTGATTGACTCAAACCAGGCTACCGTGGCCTGATACTTCAAAAAGTACCGTTATGCCTGACGGGCATAAAATTATTTAATATATCCAGGATTTCTACTAAACTTCTTAGCTTGAAGCAAAGGCTGGCTTTTCTTGCAGACGCTCGCCGCATGCTTTGCTTGTGATTTCTATGAGTAGCCAATAGAAACTAGGGTTACACGTAGAACATGTGTTTCAATTGGCTATTCAGCCAAATCCCAAGCAAAGTTACTGGCAAGCACCTGCATGAAAAGCCGGCTTAAGAGTTAAAATGAACGAATATTAAATCTTACACGAAGGTATTTTCATTAATATCAGCGTGCTTGCTGGACTGTCTTACTTGAATCGAATCCTATCTTCCTACACCCACAAAAATTCCAGGATCTGTTTAGCATGAGTAACCCAAGAAGCCAGGAGACGTCGGCCCGACGTCGACTTTTGCTCGGTGAAGGTCAGCCTACGAACGAGTCGACGTCGGGTTTTGAAAAGTCCCGACGACAACTCGACGTCGTTGGACGGGGTTACGGCTATATGCCGACCCCGACGGCGGTACGGAAGATGACCCGACGAACAATGGATCGCGCCGACCATTCTCCAACTACTAGTTGATCGGGTCACCATTTGGCTTACTGGGAATCGTAACTTACACACAAACATCGAGATATCAAAAATTCAGATCGTAACTAAACTTTGTATGTATCGATAGAGTATCTAACAAAACACGGATAATTATTATGAAAATAATAATGAATAATCGGTTCCATTACACTTACGGAAGGAATAATAATAATAATTTCGTATGTGTAATGCGACGATTTGCTCTTATTTTCATACCGTTTCTGTTCTTTATGTGAAAATAAAACACTATAGTACGTAAATAAACAGATTTTAAATAAATTAACCAATAAGAAAAATGGGGGAAAAACTACAAAGCAATACCATTTAGTTCACATGTCAAAACTACTCGTATATTGCATAACATAATATTTGCACATGCATTATAGAAATATTGCAAAACAAATGTTATGCAAGAATCGAACCGCGGTCCATTCGTATGGTAAGCTAACGCTCGCGCGCTTATTCTACGAGAACTGTGCGTGCTTACATAATGTTTTCTACTAGTCACCTTACGTCACACTTCGATCATAATTACTTGTTATTGGACGGCCGGTCCTGGAAAATAATTACGATCTGAATTGTTGACATGTCGATGGTTGGGTTTTAGCATCATGCTATACATATTTACCACTTCGTAATTTAAAATCATAAGACTAATAACTAGCTTAATAACTCGAGGTTGTTTACTTAATGGTGTTTGCTTACAACTACAAGTTATATTGTTTCTATACTACGATTTACAGATTCCTGTATTCGATTTTACACTTTGACGTAATAAATAAGATTATGAACACATTTTCATTGTCAGAAAATCCGTACGTGATACGAAGAAATGGCAAACAAAATTGGAATCAGCACTAGAAATTTTGCCAGTCTCAGTAGGGGGCTGGGGTCGACCCTCTAAATTCTCGACCATAGAACCCAAACTTGAATTTTTTTAAGGTCTATAGAAATCACTCAAAACTGAACTCTTTTTCCATTCTGCAACCGAAAACCACAATAGTCAATTTTTACAAAACCACAATAGTCAATTCTTAATTTTTATTTTAAATTTAGCAAGAAATACTCTTCCAAATTCCATGTTTTTCTTAATTTCA
>JAGDQP010038948.1:0-17942 GCA_022664845.1 Lepisma saccharinum | reverse complement strand
TATGATTCGCTGATTATATAGTCCTGTTTGCTTCAAGTGCAGAGGAACTACAAACCAGAATGGAAGAATTGAGTAATGAGAGATCAAAAATAGGCCTTAAAATGAATTTAAGTAAAACAAAAGTCACATACAACCAACATGCTGCAAAGAGGGAAATAAAGATCAGCGGAGAGACAATAGGCATAGTTGATGAGTATGTTTACCTAGGCCAGCTCAAAACATCGAATGCCAAGTTGACTGATGAAATAAATAGAAGATGTAAAATGGCGTGGAGATCATTTGGAAGACTACACTTTATTTTCAAAAGCAAACTACCAATATGTCTGAAGCGTAAAGTTTATAATCAATGTTTCTTACCTGTGATGATGTACGGCTGTGAAACTTGGACATTGAATGCGCAAACGACTCAAAGATTGAGAGTCTCACAAAATGCAATGGAGAGATGCATGCTAGGAATAACCAGGAGGGACAGGAAGACAATGAATGGATTCGCGCACAAACAAAGGTAGAGGATGTAATCAAGACTGCGAAGAAGCTGAAGTGGAAATGGGCCGGTCACATAGCTAGACGAACAGATGGAAGGTGGACGACAAATGTACTACATTGGATCCCTAGAGAAAAGAAGCGACCGAGACGACGTCCGAATGCAAGATGGGTAGATGAAATCAAGCTACATGGATGAGGATAGCAACAGATCGAGATATATGGAAACAAAAATGGGGAGGCCTTCATCCAGCAGTGGATAGAAAACGGCTGAATATGATGATGATATATAATGGGAAAACAGGTAGAAAAAAAAAGGATACTTACATGGTAGATTCTTGAGACAGATGTACAATAACAACACAAACACAATAGAAAAGCAGTACGTTCCGCAAAAGCGTTTTCAACTAGTTGGAAAGAAAATGGACAGAGCGGACAGGTGCAGGACTAACGTTAAGGAAACGCCATATCGTAAACATATGTATAGTATGTATATATTCATGATCTTAGGACGTCTGAGAGAGAGACAAAGTTTTAAGGGATTATAGCTCACTGGAAAGTAACTTGCTAAATTTAAGCAAAAGCAAGTTTAAATAAGAAATGGCGAAATAACACCTAATTTTAGGATCATGGGCTACGTTATAATGATATGTGCTTTTTTTCCATTCCACTTACCACACAAGCAATATTTCGGCAGCTAAGCCAAACAGCGAAGAAGCAGAGTTCAGGATCGAATCTCAGTCTCTTATGTGCCAGGAGACTTCGTAGTCCTCTTTCAAAACCAAGACATGGCCAACACTAAGATCTTCTATGGCCAGAGCAGCACTTGTTCAAGAACACAACTGATGATATCGAGAGCAAATATCTGACGATGTTTGGAGAATCGAAACAAGCAACAGAATGTTCTTGCCAGCTCCCTCCAACAGTTCATGCCCTCCGCACTTTCTACCTGACGCCACAAAACACTTCCTAGAGGTTCTTTCCATTCCCAAAACTGCAGAATTGTCAATATGTCATTCACTCGTATGCGGAAAAGTTTCTTCATAGAAGGTAAAGCAGACCATAAAGAATTCTAACTATTTGTTATACAACTAACTAATTGAAATGATGAAGCAAGGAGCGATGACTGAAAGGAGCGAAGATCTGAGAAAGAGGCTGGCTTGGCTGTAAATTACCAAAGTCGAAATGAAATGCTGTACTTCCCAAAATTTCTAAAACCCATATTATCAGTATACACCCTCTTCAAAGCCTTTATCGGCACGATCAAGTCGAACATTTGAATGAGGGGTTTGTAAATCGGATCAAATTTCCTAGAAAAAGGGAAGAATAATTACAAATATTAAATACAAATGAATTGCTTTTCAAAAAAAATATGAATAAGAAATACGTTGAATTTGAAGCTTTCATAATGTTATCCAGTCTCCTGATGAGGATAATCATAAAATCTTCCACAACCACAAATGAAAATAAATGGGTTAATAAAATATGGTCACTTATTGTAAAAATTCACACTCGAATTATAAATAAAGCTAATCAAAATTATGACGTCACCAGAACCAATAGAGAAATTATTAAAAAAAAAAACGTATCACACTAAGCATCAAACTTGGAATAAAAATATACATAAAAACGATAATAGATTGTTGCATCACAAGGAGGTACAATAACCAATATTATCATTTAAGACGTCCGTAAAAAATTTTGGAATACTATCACTATGGGAAAAGCTGATCCTAGATTAGGCATCACTGACGATGGTCATTTAAAATATATTACATCTGAAAAGAAGTCCAGCACATGACAACATCATTTAAGATGACTCTTATCACCGCATCATGAAGAATTCTGTAAAAATACTGGAACCATTAGTTAGAAAAACTGCCACAATACATCGGAATTTCAAGTAAATCTTCACAAAGCAAAATAGTTAACTCATGCTTGGCGCTTCCACAATGGAGAGAAGGGTGTGGAATGGAGCACATTGATATATGATCTCATCAAAAACCACATGATCCATTAGATATAGTGATAAGGTGTCATTTCAAGAAAGCTAGGTGCAGTATAAGAATGAATGGGGGTTCGGGCAGAAGTGAGAGGGAAGGCCTGCTGACAATGTGGGAGATCAGTTTGGTTCGAAGGGGAACCGACTAGTCAAAGAGGCCTTTTGTTTAAGAAGAAAACGACGGGAATAGTAAACGATGGCAAATAGGGGGATGAGAAGTGAGCGAAGATAGTAATGCAGACGACTAATGCAATCATGGTCCAGTACTTTGTTGTAAAGATTTGAAAGGAGAAAAAATATTTTCATGGGCAATTCACTAAAATAAAAAAAAATATCACTAATTAACGAGTTATTCATAGGTAATTAATATGGTATTGCTGAAATCGAGGGTACGGTGTAGTTATGATTTCCCAGGAATTTTTTTAGAATTTTTCTCGGCGATATCTAATCGCGTGACTCAACTCTACCACATCAAAGACCCACGGAAAACTTTAAAATCTTAAAAAAACAAAATCTCGAATTCAGAAATCAAAACCTCAACCTAGAATTCAAGGGTATACAAAGTTAGAATCTTCAAGACTCAAAAATCAAAATTCAGGGTAACTAAACTCGGGAGAAAAAAAAAAAAAAAGAATCGCATAATTCGGACTTAAAACTAAAATGCAGAAAACCCTGGTAAACAACTACGTGAACCACTACAGTTGTTTATCCAACAAAAAGCAAAAACAAAATTCAAGTGAATGAGATACCTACCACGATGCGATTATTGATAACTTCTAAAAAAAATCGACCATTCTAAAAAAAAAAAAAAAAACCTGCCACTTTATTCGTCGACAAAAATTATTAAATTTGTGACCAACAAACATGGTTTATACATTAACCAGCAAACAAAATACATGTTTCCGGCCGGACGAAACATAAAAACAACAATAAAACGTATCTCAGCGACCTATAACAATAAACATAAACAAAACTGTAAATACCAGTAAATCAGCGCACAGAGCCAATAAACTAGGCTAACACAAGGTTTATTAACTTCAAAGAAAAAACTGTCATGAACCTCAGCAGAAAGACATGAATAAATTAAAACAAACATCGACGAGAGAAATTCTTAATCAATTCTAAGTAACCGAAAAATGATAGAAGATATGACCTTGGTCGAAAGAAAAAAAAAAAGGACAAAGTCCGAACTCCAATTTTTCCTATGTGTACAGCAAAACAGAAATTCATCAAAACATAGTTACCTACTAAACTGAAAATAAAAGGAAATATGAAGTGAAATGAAGACACAAGTGGATAACAACAATCCGAACTGCTTAACAGAAAAATACAACAAAAGAACCTAACATAACCTTTACTTATACAAACAGCGTTTCTTTTGCTGGGCCAAACATTTCATCAACAGTATCCGGATGATTGTGAACCACTTTCGTTTCGAAATAGGGTGGCAGTTCAGTATTCGTGCAATCTTCTTGTCTGGTGTTGGAAATCGAACCCGTGACAACTTGAGTACAAGTCAGTGACTGTTCATTGAATTCGGTAAGAAAATGAGACATCCTGAATAAGACTCATCTCTTGTAGAATTTCTGCTTCGGCGAGTGCAACATCATCCGCTTCTTCTGCTTGTGAGGTGTTCGGGACGACATCACTCGGCGAGCCTTTTGATACGATATATGGCGATCAGATTCTGTTTTCTTCTTTTATTTGGACCATTGTAGCGAACCAGGTAAGAGTTTGCATCTTTTCGTTCAATGATAGTTGCGGGAATATCAAAAACACCTAATGTTTTTGATATTTTAAGGCTTTGGAGTGCAGTCTTTAATATTTTGGTGCCACGAAGATGTATACAGGTTGTGACAAAGTAGTTATATAATATACAGAGGAAGTAGTACAGTCTTCCAGCCCGAAGCTGAAAAATAAGGGTCGTAGGCGGAACCAACCACTGATGTCACTCGCAGGGAAGAAGTACACAATGTCAGTGCATTGAGAAAAGCTTAACAACACGTGAGTTTGGGATGTAATTGCAGGTTTTGATATTATTTAAATGTGTGTGTGTTTTTAGTTTTTAGTGTGGTTTCAGTGACCTATTAAAGTGTACATAGGCCTACGTACGTAGTAGGTACTCAATTGTCAAACGCACGTAAACAATATTTTACAAGGACGCCTTGCAAAAGTGCAGTTGCTTCGTATGCAAAAAAAAAAGAAAAGAAAGAAAAAAGAAAGACAGAAGGCATAACTTATTTTAGATTTCCAAAGAATTTTGTCATTTGCCACTTCCCATGATGACTGCTCAGAACAAGGACATCATTATGCGGTGGCTCAGTGGTATAGCGTTCACCTCTGGTGCTTGCGGTTATCCGTTCGATCCCACCTCATGCAATCTGGCCTTGTGGAGGAGAAAGACCGTGTGTGTGAGTTTTGCCCCGTTTCCTCACACTTCGTTCCACCAATTCTCTTATCATCATCCATACGGCCTGAGCCAAAGTTGCCTAAAGACTCTAAAATAAAATTCAGATCAAATTCAAATACTTTGTTATGTAGCGGTTTATTTAGCACACAAAGGCCGTCATATGAATTCAAACTTACGTCTCGTCCTGATAAACTTCCTCCTGTCCTGTGAAACTTGGATAGATATACTGTCGCTAACTGGGCTTTAAAAACCAAGCCACTAAACCAGGATTTCTTTCGAAAGATATGGGAAGTGTATTTCGTTCGTACTATCCTGCAGAAAATTTTAGTACAAAATGCGGAGTAATGAGAAATATTATTTCTTTACTATGTGCAAAGCTTCCCTTTAGTAAATTAAAAAGATGTACGTTAGGCCAAAACATGAACCTTCATTCAAATTAAATATTTAAATTTGAAAATAAAATATAACCGAAAGAAATATAAAACAATATATTTCCTCAAAGAAGTTCTTTTTATAGATTCCAATCCAATTAAATGAAAAAGTACTCTACTTTCCATTACAAATTCTGAAGTTGATACCCCGTAGAGATATATTGTGGAGTCACTGGTTCCCAGTATCATAATTCAATTGCGCATATGCAGTTATACTTTCTCTCTTTTTCTCTTTTTTCTTCCAAAGCTGTAAGTTAAATATTTTCCGAGGTATAGACTTGGTACGAGAATAACGCCGTAGACTCTATTGTCTAATCAGCACATATTTGTAACCCGATATTATGATAAATGTTATATACATAGACCACTGTATATTTACAGCTTGAAATTATAGGTCTTGAGAAAAAAATGTATGAGTAAATTGTTCATTAATTACGAAAAGAAATTACGTGAAGTACAGGTTTCATTACGCTGTATATCGTGCTGCCTTAGTGCCTATCCTGCAAGTGACGTCATCGTCAGGTTCTGTCGAACGCTTCTGAGGATATCCGAAGTTCAGACTGTGCCGCCCTAAGGTGTGACGTATGCTTTTTGGTGTATTTCTTCTGACGTAGAAAAAGCTTATGCAAGTTTTCATGAGCAGTTTGTCGAACGAAATCTAAATGGTCCAAGCGATCTTTGTTGGCTATATTAACAGGAGGCGTTCCAAGGGCTATGCTGTCACTGAGTAGAGTAGGATGGAATCAATGTAACATAAAAAAACGGAGAGGTCTGCAACCCGAAATGTTTCGAACAATTATACCTGAACGTTGCGCACTGTAGTACAAATGACCAGGAATTCGGTTTGTGAAGAGTGGTAGGACGCATAAGATTCATCAGAAAAGAATGAAAGCGCTCAACAATCCCAACAATGTAGTGTGAATCGGTCTGACAAAACGAGAGCTTCACTACTGTTTTCTGGCACAATTCCTTAATAATCTCTGACCAATATGGTGTAGATCTATCCCAAGAAATACACTTTGGTATCCCATAATGCACAAACACTTTATGATGAAGCGCGTTAGCAATAATTTCTGCATTCACAGTTCTGACAGGAACTGTTATGGTGAACCTCGTATATACATGCGTCATCGGGCTCTTTTCATCAATCATTAAATGGAAAAAAGGGGACTCATCGATGGCGTTGGTCTGTAAAGTATGAGGCTTCTTTCCTGTTAACGGTTTTCCCATCCGACAAGCAAGGCAGGCCTTGGTATGCATAAAACGTTTCTTCTTCAAGTCCGGGAAAAAATATTTGTCAGAAATCAAAGCAAACGTTTTTGAATGAGAGGTTGTTATGCCATCATTGTGTATTTTCGTGATAATTTCTTCTAAAGAAACTGGTGAACAAGGTAACAAACGCTTACGATTTGCAAACCTATAAATTCTGTATAATACGTTATCAAGAATTTCATATTGCTTCGGAACTTTGGAAAATTTTGTGTCAAAATTATGTACTGTTTCAGGGTTCAAAAGAATTTGGATGACAATCCCAAAATATTCATCTTCTTTCTGTGGTTGAGATAAATTAATGTCAACATCTTCGTAGGTCAATACATCTGCAGCACCCACCGATTCGTTATCTCGTGTTGCAGGTGGTGGATCCACAGGATACCTACTAAGGGCATCTACCAATGAATTTAAGACTTCTTTCACATGTCGAATTGCTGGAGAAAAAGAGAAATTCGAGTTAAATTTCTCGTCAAATTCCGACTGGTTTTGACAGGGGAGAGAGCGGAATTGTCCGTGAACGCAAATAATTTTATGCCATAAAGGTAGAACTTGACGGTTTTGAATACATAAAAAGTGCCAGCTGCTTCTATTCTATTGACGACATCGTAGTTTTCTTCTTTTGGAAGGAGCTTTCTTGAACAGTACGCCACTGGATGCACAAGGCCGTCATCGCTCATTTGTAGGAGACATCCCCCAATTCCATGGTAGCTGCTATCAAGAAACAAGTATGGGGTCTGATTGGGTTTGAATGGCAGCAGGACGGGCGCAGAAGTGACCATTTCCTTCAAATTTTGAAACTGAGATTCGCATTCAGAATTCCATTCAAATTTGACATCCTTTTTGAGAAGTTCTGTAAGCTTAGAAATGTGTTTAGCAAAGTGTTCGAAATGAGAGAGAAGAAAATTTAAATTCCAAGAAAGGAGCGTACATGCCTTTTGTTTCTAGGAGTAGAAAAATAAAAAATCCAGCGAAACTGATTTTCTGAGCGATTTCGATGGAATGCCCAGAAACAACTTTTCCTAAAACTTCAAGTTTTTTGTACAGAAAAAAAAACAACACTTTTTTTGTTGAAGTATCATATTGGCATATCGTATACGCCTAAAAAGAATCTCAAAAACCTGGAGAAACTGAGAGAAATCTTCTGTACGTACGATAACGTCATCAGCGTATGTACTCAAAACTGACGATGGAATGTTTACAGTTATCATCATCATCATCTTGTTCAACTGCGATGGACTTGTCTTGAGGACTTGGGGGGAAACATTGAAATGTTACTTCCCACATGAAGCAATAGTGAAGTCCGTCTTATGCTTCGAGTCTTCAGTAAGTGGGACAATAAGTAAGGAATCGCTCACGTCAAAACCTGATAGGTGTGTGTTCCCAGAGATGTTTACCAAAATATCGTCCGTCTGAGGATAAAAATAAGATATGTTCTTCGTAATTTTGTTCAGTGCCCTCAGGTCAGCCAGTAAACGGTACTTTATTTTGTCTCTTTTCTTGATGAGAAAGATTGGGTTACTCCATTCAGAGCCTGGGCATATTTCGATCACTTTTTGAATGCAGAGCCTATCAAGTTCCTTCTTAATTTGATCCTGACATGCAATGGTAAGGGAAATTGTTTAACATTTACTGGCTGTTCATCTCCTGTGTCGATGTGATGAGTAACTTATTTGGTTATCCCAAAACATTGCGGGTTCCAACAGAAAACACCCGGGAATTTTGAGAGTAGGTCTAGAGAGGTTGTGTTTTTTGATCGGATGTAATGTCCGGATTAAAAGAAAACAATTTTGAATCAAAATATTGTGAATGAAATTCAATTCGGCTTTGGATTTCCTTTTCTTCTTCTGACACACACATCCAATCCGGGTAAGGAATGTCTATTAACGAAGCGGTATGGTCATGTTGAGGTTGATCCAAAGATGTATAACGGCTTATAATGACTGGCTGGTCTGTCGGATTGTAAACTAAAATTCTAGTACTTTCCTTGTCATAAATTATGGGTGGAGACACAAGACCAAAAGCTTTTACAAACTCACTGTTAAGTTCAAATAAAAAGCTTTCCCTTATTCTTTGTGAAATTAACAAGTTTGACAGGTACATAGGCGTGATTCTTAGGTTTGATCTTTATCCATTGAGTGGAAATAAACATAGGCCTTTCCTGTACAAAAATAGCTTGAAAAATAGTTTCCGGAACAGATTTTGGATGGGCCTATAAAAACAGTCTGGAGGACGACTGAAGTACATAATACTAATGATTTCTCTTCTCAGATCGATTTTAAAATATTGAAAAAACAAGAAATCAGCCCCAAAAATAGCATACTGTTTGTCCATTTCACATACATGAAACGGATGCTTGGAAACCTTCCCATCAATCTTAAAATACGGTAATGCTGCTATTTGTTTACAAATAAAACGATTCTCGGAAACACCTTTAATGGAAGTGGGAATATTAAAAACTTTGACATTCTAGGGGAGAAGAGAGCGTGATATCATAGCGACAGTAGCTCCCACATTGATCAAGAAATCAATGGGCTTATTACCTGCACAACCTTAAACAAAAGATAACCTATTAGAGACCTAGAGAGGAACTTCAAATTCTAACTCAGAACACCGGTCTCAGCTGTGCTGAGAACTTCTTAGTTTTCCGACTCATTTTGAGAATTATCTTGTTACTGGGATTGAGCCTTTGCCAAACAATATTTTGCAATATGATTTAGGCCATTGCACTTGTAGTATTTGATAGGGCCATTATTTGAAGTATCCTGTTGTTTATTACTCTTGTAATTACCATTATTGTCTTGTTAAGGCTCTTGTTTATTCGAAAAACCGGCCTCCATTTGTAACACCAGATTAGACAATTTACTACACAAAGTACAAATGGAAAAAGCAGCTTGAGGTTGTGACTGGCAGACGAAGACTGATTTTGCGGAAAAATTGAAGGTGTTTGAGCGTTGAAAGAAGAATAAACTGACGAAGAAGGACCTGCCGCTTGAAAATGAGATTGTGTTATTACTTTCCAAGGCAAAAAATACGGATTTAGTGGCACTGGAGAATGATGAAACGGCAATAAAGGCGAAGAAGAGGGGCGGGGAATGAAGGAATTGCCGGTGCAAGCTGAGAAACAGGATTTAAACGACACTGCATTTCTAGCATTTTTTTTTCTTTTTGATGTTGCCATACACTGTGATTTTTCTTGTCCCTATTCTGTAAAATTGGCAAAAACTCTTTAATGTCTGTGATTTTCTTATCAGCGACGTGGGAAAGCAAATCTGAGCGCAAGCCATTTATGACATGGTACAAAACATTCTGGTTAGTAGTTTGAGGCATATAGGTTTTTTTTTAACTAGCTTGTCTTTACTTAACACATAATTATATGTAGGTTCATTAAAAGACTGTTTTCTGTTTCTTAACGCCTCTTCAGTCTTATACAGATTACTAGCGCCTCGAAAAACTTCAGTGAATGTTTGCTTGAGAGAATGCTGCATTTGCTGACTGAGACCGAACATAGTACAAATCGAGTGCTTTGTCAGTTAAAGACGAACAGAACATTGAAAGTTTCTTTTCCGCAGACCAATTCTGCTGATCTGCCAAGTTTTCAAACACAATAAGGAAATTATCTATAGCAGACGGGTCAATACCAGAGAATTTTGGAATAGGTCTTAATTCAGCTAATTGTTCCACCAAAGATGGTATGATGGGAGGGAGTTGGTCCTCGTTCGGCATTTCGACTGACTTGCAAGAAACTGAGGGAGACGAGCTTAGAGAATTAGAAGGGGAAAAACATGATGAATTTGAAGGGGAAGAGCTTGGAGAAACTGAAGGGAATGAAGTTGGGGATACAGAAGCGGGAACTTTGAGAACCAGAAGGGAATGAAAACAAGTAGTTACGTAAACTAGCTAAAAGCGCAGCCTTAGATCTTGTAAGGATCCGGCATCAAACAAGAGACTTCGAACGTACCCTACGAGAATTACTCAAACTCAGGGAAGAAAAAGCGAGATTGAGGGTGGGGGAAAAGGAGAGAAAAAAAAATTCTCAAGCAAAGTAACAGAACATATTAAACCATCGAGTAGAAAGCGGGGTTCAAATCCCATAAGGTAAAATTAATTGTATGGGCGGTTAACAGCACTACGGCTTACGCCCGTCCCAATTCAAATCCCATCTCCACTATTTTGACTCAAGTGGAAATAAAACAAAGGCTATTTAGTGTAAGCAAACCTTTAGGAATGTATCTCCACCATCTTGACTTTAGGATCTCTTTGAGAGAGAGAGACAAAGTTCTAAGGGATAATAGCTCATTGGAAAGAAACTTGCTAAATTTAAGCAAAATATTTACTTAAATAAGAGATAGCGAAATAACACCTAATTTTGGGATCATGGGCTACGTTATAATGATAATATGTGCTTTTTCCATTCCACTTACCACACAAGCAATATTTCAGCAGCTAAGCCAAACAGCGAAGAAGCAGAGTTCAGGATCGAATCTCAGTCTATGTGCCAGGAGACTTCGTAGTCCTCTTTCAAAACCAAGACATGGCCAACACTAAGATCTTCTATGGCCAGAGCAGCACTTGTTCAAGAACACAACTGATGATATCGAGAGCAAATATTTGACGATGTTTGGAGAATCGAAACAAGCAACAGAATGTTCTTGCCAGCTCCCTCCAACAGTTCTTGCCCTCGTCAGTTTCCATCTACCTGACGTAACAAAACACTTCCTAGAAGTTATTTCCATTCCCAAAATTGCAGAATTGTCAATATGTCATTCACTCGTACGCGGAAGTTTCTTCATAGAAAGTAAAGCAGACCATAAAGAATTCTAACTATTTGTTATAAACTAACTTGCACAAATTGAAATGATGAAGCAAGGAGGCGATGACTGGAAGGGGCGAAGATTTGATAAAGGCTTGGCTGTAAATTACCAAATGAAATGCTATCCTACCCAACCTTTAAAACCCATATTATAAATAATATATATAACCGTTGGAAAACTATTGTATGTAATTAATGGAGCTTCTAGAGATACAGTTACATATTCACTTCGCGAAGAAGTAGTACAAATATGATTAAATGCTAGTTATGTTAGTCTACGCAACGGGCTTCCACAACAGATTTTCTACCTTTCTGCCTTCCAACTTATAGTTTGGTTAAACTTGAATTCCGCCGTTACAAGTAGTACAAATTTTATATTTCATTCAACACTAATGTAACTTCTGAAGATCTTCTAGTTTTTTGTTAGGAAGCGGGGTTACAGTTTCGAGTTTCGTTTTAGCCATCAGCTGACATCCAGATGTATCTGTTACAAAGTCGAAATCTTGTTTGTCTAAGGTTTTCATGACTTGGTTCCTTGTCATCTTCCATGGAAAAATTCCAAGAAGGGTCCACAAGAATCATTTGTGATCATTTGTGATTTGAAAGGACAGAAGAGATCTTGCAAGACATACAGCTTAGGGGCACTTCTTCCATCTCTTCCCTTCCCCCTGTCTCAAACAACTGACCGCCGAACTTAGGTCCAGTTTTGCTTCTTCTCGCTTTCTTCGCACTGGGTAAAAAAAAAAAATGCATTGACTTACGAAGCTCTCATCACCCTCATATACAAACTTAAAAAAATGTGATGTATCAAATTCTTACAACTTTTTCAAATCATGTAAATTATAGGTCTTTAAAAAATAAGCAAAATTAGTTGAAAGAATTACCCAATAGCAATACAAGATCAATGTGCAAGCATGAAATTTGAATAATAAAGTTATTTCTTTAAATTCAATTATAAGTATTAATTAATTAGACTTTACCATTTATACACTATAAGCAGTTATGGATTGATTAATCACTTATGCAATTATATAATAACCATATAACCTTCTTGCCTGCATATTATAATTATGAGTCATTCGGCCCCCACTTTCTCGCGCATTTCACTAGTGAAAATAGGATACAGAAATTGTGCATTTAAAAACTTAAAGGAAAGGGGACCATACTACCAAAAGTGTTAATTTATTAGAAGTTTCTGTAATTAGATTATTATGAGATGTTACAAAATGGTACATGTTTATGAGATGGTTGCTGTTCTAGAATAATGTCTACGTTCGCTCTTTATTTTATGTCAAGTTTCCATAATAAATCCCCCCCCCTTTTTTTGTATTACATCCAGTTATGGAGAGTTCATAAAAACGGAACAGTTGAACAGAACAGCTCGTTGAAAGTAGTTACTTATCACTGACAAGAAACTTCCAGTTCAGTTCAGTATTGAAAAAGTAACGTATTACGTTCAAATAATAAGAAGGAAAGAAGGAGGAGGTTCCAGCGAAAATGAAAATAATTATTCAAAACAGGAATTTATCCGTGTACAGTTCAAAAGGCAGTGTATAGACATGACCAGAGCTGAAATGGGTTACTGAGTCAATCGGGTCGTTTTGGACCGAGCCACCGGTTCTAGGCTTCAGACCCAGCCTAATCCGGTGACCCGATTTAGACACGGTAGCCCGGAGGACAAAGTAAAGTTTTTAATAATCCTTGCGTTTGAACAGTGTTTCTTTCAGGAGTGACCAGGACCGAAGATGTTACCCCCAGGGTACAAAAAATACGACTTCGAAATTCCGTTAATTACAATTCCCAGACTGGGTCAGGCCGCGTCACCAAAAGTGACCCGGTTTTAGCTCTTGTCATGAGTTAATGGCTAATGGTGGTGAATCATGTATCATAGCATTGTTTTCTTCGTTGGAAATAAATTAGACCAATATTAAGCAAAATCAAATTTATATGCACTCGCACAAAATAAGTTTTACATGAAGCACATAAAGTAGTACATTTCCTAGGAGTGTTTGGTTTTACCCACTTTGTTTATCCACCACACACAAAAATTAATCATGAAATGAAATAAAGTTAGTTCTATGCATTTTCAAAAATTAAAACTTTCAAGAAGTTCACGTTATAAAAATAATCTAAGGTCATGTATGTTTGAAATCAGCGGTCAAAAAGTAGTTTACTGTCAACCACTTTAAATCACTATTGCGATTTCATGGAAATAAAAATGCTTAAAAGGAATGAAACTGAATTATTTATATTAAAATCCAACTTGCGGCATACTGTTAAAGATTTTCTTCAACGGCTCTGACATGTTACTGTCCGACGATACTGATCTACTATTATTTTAAAAAATCTACTGCTTCTGATTTCAGATTCCATTTTACTAATTTTAATGTATGATAACTATAATTTTATTTTACTTTTGGAATGATTTTGTATCATTGATCAACCTCCCTCACTGTCAGTAGCACATTGATATCGGCCAATATGAATAACACATGATTTGAAACTTTGATCGATGTTGGTGTCCGATATCGTTCAATATCGAATGGCAAACAATTTTGCCGAAATTTCCGATATCGAAGATCGATATTTAAAGCGCATTTTTCCACTCTGAGATTTACTTTCTTAATAAACGGAATTACGTATATTTCTACAGTATTTTTAGACAAATGTGAGCTTGATTAAATGCTATCTTTATTCCACTACGCCTCCTATTCTCCCGCCTTGACGCACAGCTGAAAGCACTTGTCTGCTGTTGGATTTGAACCTGGTACATTTGTCTCTGATTTTCCTCAGATTCGAATGACTGTTAAACTCATTGTGCCATATGTCATATGATACACCCACAATTTTGTTGTTAAGTATTTTTTATCACTGATAACTTTTAAGTGAAGTCTATGTAAGATGAAAATGGCTTGATTCCATGTCATCCTTGGCAAGCACCCGCAGTTCAAGATGTCATCAGGCATCACATCACAGGTCAACGCATTGTGTCTATGATTTAATCATACAGAATATTAGTTATTTTATTTCATCATTATTTTAGGATAACAGTGAGTATTCATATTCATATTTATTCTTTTTCCCAGTGCGAACCAAAGGTTGTACGCACCTTTTCTACATCTAATTTTTAATATACAACTTGCAAATCTTCACATTTTCTCTACATGGGTACATACTAACTTTGTCCATATCTGGATATACCTGGTACACACTAATACATTTATGTACACAATACACATAATTATAATAAGTTGAATAGAACACAAAGCTAACACAAAGAAAGACCAATAAATAGTTTTACATAATTCTTTAAATTTCATCATTTATCCTGCCACCCCAATTCCTTCCAACGCTCCTCCCTGACCATAGTGATATACTGCCCCACTGCTTTTATAGTCTTCGTTTCCATCCTTTCCTCCCCTTTTATTGCCCGCAATATTTCACCCTCAGTCAGATTTCCCAGATGATTTTCTCTGGTTTCCTCCGTTTCCTTACACAAGATGATGTTTTTCGCTGTCCTCCTCATCACATAGTGGACATAATGGTTTACCTTCTTCATTATTTATTCGGATTTGATTCCAACCACCTAATCTAATCCACGCAATACCCCCCTCCCTTTCTTTCTTCTCACAAACCGAGATATACTTAGCCCTTCCCCACGTTTCTTGTATCTGCCCATGAAATGTCAGGGAAACTTTGCATTGCACTCCGCAATGATCTCTTGCCTGTCTATATCCGCCATTCGCTCCTTCACCTGCTGCATCTCTACCTTATCTATCCTCCTTCCCTTCCATACCCAACCCATACCTATCCTATATTACTCACTTCTCATCTTCATTACCCACTGCCCTTCATTTCCCTCTTCCATTTGATGACACATGCAATAACTTGTTAAAGTGTGTTTCTTCTGCTCACATAATTTTCCCCAGTACTTTATGACCTGCTATTTCAACATAATTCCCTCCCTTTTTGCACCCCATTCCCTCAAAACACCGCAACTAGCCGTGCCTACACTGACTCCCAAAAACTTCTTGTAGAACTATACTTGTATTTGTGTAGCCACCACTCCCCCTTCCATTCCCCATAGCTCTGCCCCGTACTTTAAGGCTCCTAAAATTACCGCCATGAACATTCGTTCAATAAGCCTGGCTCTCACGGCCGGCATCTTGTGTACTGCCCTCATAAAACCCTCCAGTTCGTATTTCGCCTTGCCCTTACCTAACCTTATGTGCCGTGACCATTTTCCTGACATTGCTACCGTTAGCCCTAGAAATTGAAAATATTTAACCTGTTCAATCACCTCCACCCCACCCCCCAATAAGTCCACTGTTCTCTCCGTTGGAGTATCTCAACTGTGAGCTGATGTTATAATAAAATCAGTTTTCTGATAAAGGAGGTAAGTGCAAAGAAAGAAGGTAACTGGCAAGTGTACACATGCTTACGATTCTCGATTTGATTCTTTGCTTTGCCGCAGGGCGCACTAACTACTCTCGCTACGTTCTAGTGCACCTCAGGTCCATGAACTACTATTGAGGATCGTTTTCTTAAAGAGAGGTCTCATGCGGTATAATCCTGCATTCTGGAATGGTTTGTGGATCGATATATGGATAGATACATCCAGTGTTTCTTTCAGAAGATTACGTTCGAGGGGTTCGTGGGGGGCTCACGAAAATTATAAATAATGTATGACTCCACATTTTAGCACTTATTGATTATAAATAATGTGCTAAAATGTAAAATTACAATTATGTTACTTAACAATATATCGTACTTCCTTAGTTAACCTCCAAATAACATGCGTAATAATTATGGAATGTGCTATTATATATGTATTTCAGTATATGTATGTGTAATACAATTGTTGAGACTAATTCTTCCAGGGGCACGGTTGAAAAACCCCGGTAAAAATAAAATGAATTTTATGGTCGGTAAAAGCACTATGGCTTACGCCCGTCCGATACGGGGGAAGGCCCTTATCTTTGTCACGTCTAAACTTAGCTATTATTTGGATAAAATACGAAAACTAAAACAGTAAAATCATATAAAAGCTGAAGATGTAACAGGTCTTCAGAAATATAAAACACTAGTGTAAACAGCCAAAAGAAAGAGAAAGAAAACTACAGACGTATAGAGTCTTTAGCATAACAATTTAAAAAGCGTGCAGGCTGTAAATGAGCCTTAACAAAATAAAACAACAATACTACATACAACTTAACAGCTAAGGGACATAATCACCTCAAAGAGACTGAGATAAACTTGTCTCACGAACATACATAAAAATTCTCCGCAACATACCTGGTTCATCCCCTAACAATGACGCCATGTCATTGGGGATGTTATAACGTTGTCTGAGATGATGATATCCTGGACAATCTAAAAGGGCGTGACGGATACTTAAAACTACATTGCAATTATTACAATGTGGTGGATCCAATCGTCGCAACAGATATCCGTGTGTCAAGCGACTGTGTCCTATACGTAGGTGACATAAAGGTACTTCTTCACGCCTACTATTTCGGCAAGATGATTTCCATGGAGCAACTGTTACCTTTATTTCTTTCAATTTATTACCAACAACGTCATCCCATCGTCTCTGCCATTCATTCCGTGTAACCTGTCTATATCAACATGTCCTGAAATGGGTCATGCTGAATATCAATGTTAGCTCCTAAAGAGGCCTCACGAGCAGCTTCGTCTGCCAATTCATTACCATGGATACCAACATGACTTGGTATCCACGAAAAGATAACCTCACCACCAGCAGAGCAGATGGCATGTGTCTTACATAGGATATCTTGCGCGAGCGGATGCTTAGAATACATATTATCGAGGCTTTGAACAACACTGAGCGAATCTGTACAAACAAGGATGTGGTTGAAACCACGAACGAGACTAAAATCCAAAGCCTTTAAAAGGGCATATAGTTCAGCAGTAAAAATACTAGCTTTGGAATTAAGACAAAATTGGTGGGCTTTCCCCATTTATAACAAACGCACATCCAAAAGATTAATCTGATTTGGACCCATCGGTAAAAAGAGAGAGAAAATTCGGCTACTGACTCTGCAGCTCACGAAAACGCTGCTGGAACTCAGTCACAGATGTCTCCGATGTCTTTAAAGTTGACAAGGAGATATCAGTAAGCGGACGAACAAGTGTCCACGGAGGACAGACTAAAACGGACACGGCAGACAGACGATCTGCATCCAGATTCACCAACAACTCAGATGCTCGAATGCCAACTGGTCGGGGGGAAAACGTTGGGGGGGGGAGGCAAAGCCCCCCTGGAAGCATCCCTGAAAGAAACAGTTGATACATCATTCATGAAATAGGATCACACGCAAGTTGGAATCATCGTTATTATCCTCACTTGTCAGCCCCGAAACCCTAACATAATATATTTGAATACTTGCACCAAAACTGAAAATAGCTTGCAACTGATGTGTGAAGACAGTAAAAATACAATTCAAGACAAGCACAAAGAGGAAATGAAGGTTAGAAATTCATCAGATCAGTGTTCGAAGTGGGTTAGAAAAG
>JAGDQP010038947.1:0-17942 GCA_022664845.1 Lepisma saccharinum | reverse complement strand
GGGGAGAGGCCTCATCCACTAGTGGATTGAATATGGCTGTGATTTATATATATATCCACTACCATTTGTACACCACACAGACATGAATTTCCTCAACAATACCTCCTTAGTAGGTTCAGTAACATTAGTTTATCGCCTCCACAAAAGTTTCAGTGATTACACTCCATCCTGCAACCCAGTTCCTAATCAGCTATATATATCGTCAACTTAAGCGCAGCGTACAGAGCTTTCTAAATGCACACGAACTTTGACAATGGGGTAAGACTTCTAAAGAGCTTAGATACTGCACATCCAACTAAATTTCGAATATGCTTCAGTATTCTTAGAGGGCAACGCACTCTAGCAACGTATCCACTGATGCCATGGAGGAATGAGAATAGAAGGAGACACCCGGGTTGCGAAATTTTGAATCTAAAATTGCCGTCCGTGAAACTGGCAGTGCGGCCACCCCCATCTTCATTAGGAAGAAAATCACGAAATCCCTATTGTCTTATTACATCATACAGGTAAAATTCACATAAAATTCTAAATCTGATGTTATTACTCTTACATTTGTTAATTAGGGAACATTTAAATTAACTCCAAGTGCGCGTTAATGGGAAAAATCTATCGGAAAAAAACATATAATGAAAAATATCGATATCTGTAGCCATAAACTGTATAAGACTGCGGATTACCAAAATTAAAAGATCAACGAAAAACTGGTAACACCGGATATTTTTAAATATTTTACGTAATTGCCATTAAAATCTGTAAGTTCTGATGAAAATTAAAAACGTACTAACAAGTCCGTTTAAACACGTACAAACGTACGATGATGATAAACATGTACTAAGAAATCCACAATATCGCCCACATTAATAAAACCATCCAACATCAAACCACCGTAGATATGTTAGTAGAGCGTCGACTTAGCAATCGGAAAGTTCTGGGAACGATGCCAACGGCCGCCAATTCTGACTTAGGATTTTTCGTCACCCGACGCACATGCCGGATTTTAATTTCCTCTCCGCTACCCTTTCCCTGCATTAATGAAAAGACCATAATTAAATAACAATTCAAAAACCTGTCAAAATTAAATGTGGCATTTTATCAATATTATTATGCAGAAGAAATCAAGTGATAGGTATATTCCCCTAGATTCACTATCCCCACATGGGTAGCAGCAATCATTAAGGGGTTCTTCTGTGAATGCGACCGACACAGTTTATGAGATCAAAATCTGCCTAGGGCGTGGATGTTCCTCTTTCTCCTTTACTTTTCATCTAGAGGAACGTAATGACAAACGACCATTGGTTCATCTTGTCCCGAAGCCTTTCAAGTTATTAAATGTTCCGTAATTTATTACCTGCAATACGTTCGCAATATATATGTATAATTTTAAAAAATCTCAACCAGAAAGAAATGCTGACTACACCCTAACTTAAATTAGTTTCTTAATTACAGGTTAAGTTCCGTAAAGGGGTAAACTAAAGTGTCAAATTTCCTGCAGAAATTATAAAAGTTTTTGGAATTCGTTAATACTGAAAAATTTATGCGTTGCCGTCTCCAATTAATGGGGAATAAAACAGAAATATCGGTGAAGAGGGAACTATTTGTAGTGCAAAGGGATGGAATTAGATACTTGAAACTTATTTATGGCTTTTAAGCATCTAAGGCCCAGCTGGGATAGGGGAGAGGCAATAATGCTGGAAGGTATTAGCTAGGATCTAAGGTTTAGGTGCCATCCCGGCATTTGCCTGGTGTGACCGGAAATACCTTGTAAAAACCTCAATCAGGGTGCTAAGCCGCTGGAATTAAGCTCACAACGTCCCGAATGCTACACCAACGTTCTACCACTGAGCTACGGCGGCTCGGTGGCGCGAATTAGATTGTGTCCGATATGGCGATGGCAAGATGCAATGGATGAGACATAGCCTGGCTTTAATTAACCCAGCTTCGCTCATTCGGCATTATTTTGTGTCTACGCATGGATTTCCCGCGCCTTTGTCGAGACGTGCGAGAAGGGATAGTGTTCGAAAAGCTTCGTTATTTTCGAAAATATTTGTTACAATTTAGTGTCTTATACACCTGGCGTATGACGTACAAGGTTATATATGATATATTACTTAATTGCAGATCAACTTTAATTTACGCGTGAAGGTTTGGTCTTGTGTTTAAATTTACAAACACATACACAGACGTATTTATCAGTGTTTACAAAATATTGTATTGTTTTCCATAGAGAGTATACGTATCTTCCAGAGTGAAAATCAAAATCTGATCACCAAAAATAATAGGATTTCCCTAAAATATACAAAATCTAAAGAAATATATTTCCTTCAATCAATTTTCTTGTATCTATCGAAAAACTATTTTAAAAATTCAACACAGCAATTGTTTTCTTCAAATGCTCGAATGGACAAAAAAACGGCGCCGTCGTGTGGACGAGCGGTCTGCGGAAGTAGAACGTCGGCTAGAAGGTCCCCGGTTCAAGTCCCGGAAGGGGTATGGGTGTGGATTTAACACTTAACAGCTAAAAGTGAATCGTGACGGGCCAAAGTCAAACGTTACTAGACTGGCCCATATAAAAATAGTTTACCAAAGTTTTACAAAAAGACGGCATACTGTAAAGCGCAGAAAAACTTTTAATTTTCTCCCTTCGTTCAATTTGTATAAAAAAATTAATTCCTCCAAGACTGATACAGATTGACCAGCTTCTAAAATCTGACAAAGATAAAACTAACGCCTTGCTGCGTCCATGCAAGAAATCTTTACGTCCCGCTAACCATCACAGTCAGAAGCCACGCTATCCATCGTATAAACTTAGATACACCAGAACTACAGCCTCACGAAAGACATCAGATAAAGATAATAAGCAATTCATAATACCGATTACACTTGCAGATATAGGTAGTTATGCCATAACCACTTTCAAACGAATTTATCGAACGTTCTATCGCATTTCGATAAGTTCGTATGCACAATCATTTTTAGATGTCAGCAGGCGCTGCCAAGTTTGCAGCTAGAACTTCGCCTCTGTAAGTCGAAGCTACCGATATGAGAAACAGCGGAGCGAAGGATTTCTGTTAAGTATTTTCAGTTTAGCAGAGTGTAAAAGCCAAAATTAGGCTGCGTAACTACCTTTGAGTGCTTCCCATCATTTTTAAGAGTGAAAAAATAATATTCGGGGTGTGTACTCAAAAATGGGGGTTACACCACATTGATATCTAGCAAATTGTCATATCTACATATTACAATATTGCAGAATTGTTACGGAAATAACTGAAGACTAATGCCAAGCTCGTAGTCGAAACACATTATAGAGAGGGAACCCTGCCGTGTGGTTATCTCTTACAATAACAAGCTGTAAGTACTGATTAACAAATTCCGTATATTGCTTCTTCGGTGATTACCAAGGCGAAATTTAATCATTCGAAAAACATTGCGGGGAATTTGTTTAACAGACTGGATCAACACAACAGATATTATGGAATATTTGAGAAAAAGCACTCCATCATGTACTTGTAGTACACTCATGCTCAAAACATTTATCTTATGTCTTTATTTGACAGTTTTTGATAAATAATAGTTTTCTCTTTGAATTGTGGTGTTCGCTTAATTGTTATACATGTGAAGTATGTAAAAGCGAATATTTCCTGGAATGTTGTCAAAAATGTTAATAAATAATGAACTTATAACGAAAAAAACAGAGACATGAAGAAATAATCGAAACATTAAGTCCAAAACTGAGAGATTTGGCAACACAGGGAAATTGAGAGAAAAGAAGGCATATTTCTCTTGGCTCTATGAAACAGTGTATATCTTTAGTATTACCAGCAACTGAGATTACAGAAAATGTTCTTTCAAATAAAACATTGCGCAAAAAAAGTTAAAGATACAACATATGCATTGCATAATCATGTAGCATAACCTATTATATCCTCGAGAAGGTGGTAAGAAAGACACAAGATTGGTTTGAAATTTCGAAGGGAAGACTGTGTGCTAATAAACGCTGATGAAAGTACGACAGTGCAGTACCCTCTATGGCGTAGTGGTTAAGGTTTGTGACCCCGAAGCAAAGGGTTGCAAGTTAAAGTCGCCTCTCCGCTCTGAATATATTTTCCCGAATGCAAAACGGCGTAATTAATTTTCTTAATTTATATTATCCTTAGTATTAACTAACTGTTCGTAGCACGATTTTTATTACGTTACGAGTGAGGAAAAAATCGTCAGATAAGCGAAGCTATTGTCCGCTAGTTTCAATGAAGCAAGAGAAATATATGGGTGAATGTATTATCTTCATGAATTTATTGAAATAAATTTTATTCACGGCGCTTTGGGCCCTTATAGTAGGATCACCAGATGTCCTATTTTTAACGGGGCTGTCCTTTTTCCATGTGTCCCGTTGTCCCGGCAAATTGTTAACGGGACCGCAGATATCCCTTTTATCGCTACAACTCAAATAACTCTCAACAATTGCTTGGTACGAGACAGTAAATAAAGAGAACGTAGCCATGGCATCATCCTTTATGTTGTCTTAGTAATTTCTGAGTTGAAAGTTGTCGAGAGACGGACAGAGTGGTTGAGTAAGGATTCACAGCATTTGCTGCTTAAGCCTGAAACGGATCCCCTCGGTTACGATATTAATTCTAATAAATTTCTTTAAACAATCCTTTTATTTCACTACAAGTGTTTTTTAAAATCGATTAAGAAAATTAAATTTTGAATGGAATACATCTAAGCTCAAACTTTTGATTTTCTTGAAATACTAAATATTATCTGGTTAAGTATCATACTCACATCCTCGATAAAGACGTTACACATGATATTTTTTCTTCACAATTGTATAAAATATTTTTGTGTTGATGGATATTTAATATTATTTTGTTGGTGTTAAGCAAAAAAATCACCAACATCAGAAAATTTTACAAATGAAATTCATAATTTCTCTTCATTTTCGGCAAATTATACAGTATCTTTAATAGTTTCTGGAGAATCGAATTTAAAATTGGCAACATGACTCATACCGTCTTGAATTGCAGAAAAAGGCTCAAACGATAAGAGTTCGATAGACTTGAGCACGGAAAGATTTGCCACAGTTGATTGATTCGCTGCTTCGCTAACACAATTTAATCCGTGACGTCATGTTTCGCTTTGACGCCCAGAGCAAAAGGCTCAGAGCTGTTAGACTCTCCAAGAGTCAATTCCTGTACCTAGATTGATGTTACAAAATAAGGTTCGAACCCCCGGAAACGAACTTAAACTTTTAATTCGTTATTTTTTATTTATTTTTTTCATTTTTTGTGTTATTATTTGGTTCTCTTGCTTTAGTTTTCAATGAGCTTGTTTTATAGTTTTACGGTTATTTTCGGTTTTATGTTTTCTTAATTTAGTAAATTAGAAGGCATAAATGAATCTTGTGCACATGAGGTTTCATTAAAATACCAAATTATACTTTAGCAGTTCCTAGGTTATTTCCCCGCAAGTTGGTGTGGGGCAAATAAAATATTTTTACAACAGTCATCGGGACTGTCACCAATACTCACTTCCCAGTGGAGGACTGCGCCCATAACTTTGGGAGTTTGCGGGAGCTGCGCCTCTTTATCGTAACCGGACTTTCCGGGGTCATCGTGCCCTTGGTGCAGATCTTCTACAGATATTACTATTACTACTATTGGACTGAATTGAATTTTTATTTATGGCCTTTAGGCATCTAAGGCTCAGGCAAAATACTACTACTATTACTACAACTACCCAGCAAGCAAAATGCCGATCAATACGGTAAATGGGCGGAGATTTTGGTCGGGCCGGCTTCGGGGATAGGCAGAACCCAAACTAGTAGTCGGGAAATTGTTGGGGAAAGGTTGGCGTGCAGCAACAAGTGGTGTTTGGTTGTCGGATCGTTTTCTGGCCGCCGTCAGTCTCTGACTTGCCGCCATAGAGGCGAAACCCGGACCAAAGACACCAGCATTTAATGGTGGGGAAAGGATAGGTCCTGTCCATTGCCTTAGGTGGGGAAAAGGCGCCTCCCCGACCATTTGGTGATGGTCGTGAAAAGAGCGGGCTCCGTCTACTTTGATAGTCGGGGAACAAGCGGTACCCCACCCACTTACTACTGACCGGGAAAAGGTTGAGGGTCCGGCCAGCTTCCGGACCGTTTTAATCTGGAATTTATGTATAAAATATCGGTATTCCGTTGTATAAGAATTCTGGCAGCAGGTCTAGAATACAGAAAGGAGAGCCTATTCGACACATCCCAGCTCAGCTGGAGTGGCGCAGATTTTGTTTTTTGTATCCATTTTGTATTTTCCCCTAATTCACAATTATGAAATGAAATGTAGAAACGTAGAGATGTTAATGATCGTCTTCCATTGGATGATGAGTTGTAGTAAAAGATGGAAAAAGAAAACGTTCTTTACATTTATTAAAAACGTCTAATTTATTAGAATTATCTAATTTATTATTATTACTAGCTGTTGCCCGCAGCTTTACTGGGCTCGGAATCCGCCTTCGCATATTGGGCTGTACGGTCTTGTGCATCATACACTGGACATATATTCTAAGGATGTCGGGTTCGATATCACCTCAGGTCAGCAATTGTTTATTTTTTTATAAATAAGAAATCACTTTTTATTTCTGCTTTTGAAATATGCCATTATTTTGCTCCCTTACCAAACATTAGTGAAATACGTCACTTAAAGCCAGATTAGATATACATTTCAAGATTCTAGCTGATACCGTTGGGTCTGGGCGTTGATATGTCAATCAGCCACGGCTTTTGTTTTTATATAGAGAATTATTATTATTATTAGTAGTAGTAGTAGTAGTAGCAGTGATGTGGTGCTTATGTAGGTTTTAAAAATAAGCTGTTCGTGTTGTAACAAACTTAATTTCACAAATTTCTGACAATTTCCAGTTGGCAGACTGCGAAACGTCATATGTCGATATAAAGTATAGTTTAAGTTGAAGTATGATTATTTTATAGGTAAAAGTAGAGTAATTCGTTTAGAGTAATATCTTTTATTTGAATTAGAATATATTAGCTTTCTTGTTTGTAAGCGTATGAAGAATATATAGTCCTGATTTTAAAATTCTCTATAAAATCTCTGTAAGTTCTACCATTTATGCTAATTTTTGAAGGTACGAATTTTAAGAACTAACATACTTTATACCTACGAATAGAAAAAATAATTGGAACTGAAGTGTTGAAAATTTTCCGAAACGTTCATGGAAAAGCTAGGCAACTTGAGCTGCTTGAAAATTTCCAGTAATCTGACTACTTGAAGTCAATTATCATTTAGTTTTCAGCGATACTCGGAGCAACAGAAAAAAGGAGCGAGATTTAAATATCAGTTGTTCAGTTAGAAATCCAGCTTTTTATCGATTTTTTTAATATTTCATTTATTTAGCCATTATTAGGTTTATATTCCGTTTACCTTTCTTATAATCTAAGAAAGCACACAAAGAGACATCAATGCCTAGGATATTGTTACTGTACGAAGACGGTGCATTAGGCACTTTGATACGTAGGATGCAACAATTTATCTGCCACAACAGCAAAACAAATATTCAAGAAAGGAACCAATATAGGGCAAATATTCTTCAAAATATATTGAAAAACACTTTAGAAAAAATTGAACTCTGAATCGGTGAACTCCATCTTGTGTTACTTTTGCTTATGGATGTTAAGATCTCTTACTTGGGATCAATGGTCTCTCATTGTATAATGATTATTGGACCCACGGCAAGTGGCGGATCCAGAGATCAGGCGCGGGGTCACGCGGCCCTCCTCAAGGCAAAATATTTTACTTTTTATACTAATATTTCAAAAAATTGTCTCGGAAACACCTTCGATTTATTTCGGGACAAATCTAATTTATCTAGAAACATCCATGTTTGGGGATAAGGTGGTAAAACTTAGCAATATAAGGAGAAATATGAAAGGTTCATAGTTTAAAATTCCCTTAGAATGATTATATTGAAAATGAATGTGGTCTATTCCACCTGCGCCCCCTCCTCACTAAAGTCCTAGGTCCAACCACTGCGCAGATCCTCGGGAATATGATTCGACTGTTACTACCGAGTAGCAATTCGACAGATGCACTGCTATTATTTGCCACGAAATTTGAAATACCATACAAACAAGAACGTTTAAATTTATATTGCAAACTCAACTCGGGTCCGATGAAAAGATACTGCTTTACGTATAGTGAAGCCAAGGTCAATTCTTGAAATTGAAAACGCTAACCAAATGAAAATGGTCTGCTGACTTTGATCATCAGATTAAAAGCGGGGGGGGGGGGAGCATCGAAGTTCTGAATCCAAAGTTAAAATATTTTATAGCCCTGGTTTGCTTTAAGTCCTAGCATGAATTACAGAAATAGAGAAAGCTAACGAAATAATATGATGATTCAGTACCGCAAGAATAAAGCCGTTCGGATAAATCGAGGAATCTGAACAAAACATAAAACCAGTTTTCTTGACCCTGGTTTGGTTGAAGCGCTAGCGTTTATTACGCACGGACAGAAAACAGTCAAAATGAAAGGCAAAAGAAACAAAATATGTTTAAAGTCTGTTTAAAATGTTGAAGAAGTTGTCTAACAAGAATTAGCAAACGATTCAAACCTACAACTGCTTATAAAAGAAAAACGACAAAACTGTTAGTACAGTGGTAAGGTGCTTGACTGCCACACCAGAGGTAGTAAGTTCGAATCCCTTCGCAGGCACATTATTTTTTGCGCTTTGTGCTCATACGTTGAAAATCTACATTTATACTGCATTTCTCCTTATAAATAATTATGTTCTGAAGCGGCTTTCATTCCCTTAAAAGGGTCATTTCAATAGTGAATTTAGAAGGAAGTCCATTGACCACCTGCAGCTATAACGGCTAGTAAGCGCTTTTGAATCCCTGGAATAAGACTGCGGATGTATCTGTCATTATGAGCTATGCTGTACTACCAAGAGTGCATTTTGTATAGTTGGAGGTGGATTGGGCCAGTTCTCTCTCATGATTATCTTAACTTCCGACCATGCGCTTTCTATAGGATTTAGATCTTCGCCACGCGGAGGCCAACCTAGGACCTCTAGATCTGCTTGACGCGCTAACGAGGATCGAACCACCCACACGTATGGATTAAGTATTTGTCGTGCTGCAAATGGATAGTTCGTCGTAGTACAGACGAACTGATGGCAACATTACATTCTGGAGAATATGTAAATACTGCTGACCTCTCAAACGTCCCTCTATGCGATGCAAGTAACCCAAACGTTCCGAGGACATCCACCCTCAAGCTGACACTGATACACGCCCACAATGCCTTTTGTGGAGCACGTATTTGGGGTCATGTCTCTTTCCTACAAGCCGATATACAACAACTGGTTCCTCATTTGTGGAGGAAAATATCCATTAATCTGAGAAGGCGTCGTGTGTCCAGTCGCGATTGACATTTTCTTCCGCAAATGCAAGACGCTGTTTAATGTGATCGTCTCTAAGAAACTCCTTTTCTGCAGCTCGACGAGCATGTAAATGAACTTCCCCAAGTCGTCTCGCAGCAATAGATCGAGAACCACGCAAACCAGCTGTATGCCGTAGTTGTCGGTTAGTACGAAAAGGCATTCTTTCTACCTCAGCAAAGAGACGTAGATCTTCCTCTGGAAAAGTAATGCGCCTTCTTCCTCTACTACGGCGACGTCTAGTTTCCCCAGTTTCTCGCTTTACCCACATTTGTGCAGTTCTGGGAAGTACACCATATCGTTCAGCAGCTTGTGAAGCACCGAAACCTTCCTCAACTAAAGTCAAAACTCTTTCCATTATATTCTCCGCCATCCTACTAGACTCGTCTCAATATAAAGAATAACTACGTTCAAACTTTTCTGTTTGAAGTGCGGTTTTCAGAGAGAAGGAAACGAAATAAGTAATCTGATTGAATGTGAAACTTGCTGTCAGCAATAGGCAGGTAATTTGCTACAATTGCAGGGAATTCATGTAATTTATTACTACTAAGAACTCAAAATCCGATGATATTGAAGTGTTGAAATGGGTTAAGTTTCGTTTCTGCAGCATGCAACTAGAATACTAGGTGGACCATGACACTGTCATTGCTGACATGAGTCAAATGCCCACTTTGCAGGGGTGGAGGTTTGAAAAAGAATAGCTGAATGTGTGAATGATTACTTCTTTCCTCTAATCTTCACCGTCAACCTAACAAGTGTAAACATACATTTTCCTGCTTTATGCCTAACACATTTCAACAGATACTCGAGTGATGCGTCTTATTATTTCCATGCATTTTACTCCTATCATAAATAAAGAAGAAAACCACATGGAATTAACATAGCGAAATGAGGTTAACTTAGGAGTTTGTCTTACAAGGGGGAAGGGGCGCGACTTTTTCCCCCATCTTTTTGTATTTTTTCCCAACTATCCTTTTTCTATCTGGATGTACATTAAAAAAACACCGAACCTTACCTAACCTACACGTGCCCTTGGTCACTAATTTTATTAAATTTCCTAATGCGAATATACATAAGAAAAAAAACATTTATTTTTAAAAAATGTAAATATAAGCACGCCAGAGTTCGATCCCAGGACCTAAGGATTAGTTTTCCGATACGTTAACCATTCGTCCATACTAACAACTTCAGCAAAGAGCTTGGTTTCCTAAATCATGAACGTAACTGACCAATTCCGAATGGCAAATCGCATACAATACAAAAAGGTATTTGGGGGGAAAATCTTGCGAAAGGGACACGGTCTGGGAATTATAGTTTGTGAAAAGACTTCGTGTGTTAGTAGTTTACCCTTCATCAACCCAAGTAACTGAAAGGGTGACCAACACACGAGCAAGAAATTCTAGGTTTGCGTCTCGTCGAGCGCATGATATTTATCAACTTACTTTCATGAATAGTATTTCATGCCTTGTAGTAAAAATGAATGAAAAAGGTAAAATATAATTGTAAAATATTTTATTTAAAAGACGATCGTGTTGAAACGTTTACAATTCTGTGCAAAAAAAATGTTTCACAGAATCCTAAGAAGCACGAGAATATGGACAATTAATGCTTCCACAGCGTTATTTATACACTGGAACCAGAATGAAAATTTTAAAGCATGGAAAGGAAAGGTTATTTCTACATCTCTCACAACAAATGAATGAAGATCTTTTTTAACAAACGCTCGCTTGCGATCTTCCGCCTATCTTTTGCTTTGGAACTGCTCTTCTTATGGTCAGGTCAACAGCATATCCATTATCAACTATTTTTGTGAATTCTATGCATTCACACGAAGTTTTTTACTTTTAAGTAAGATTGTCTTTGCTCTTTAGGTTTCAAAGTTTCAAAGTTACATGTTTTATTCTTTTTTGTTACAAAGCATTAAATTCTCATTGTAGTAAAAGAAATAATATAAAAATAATGCATCCACCGAGACTTGAACCGACGACCGCAAGCTTATTAGACCACAACTCTCCCGTTTCAGCCACCCTTTTTTTTTAAGTAAAACACACCCTCACCGAAAGCGCCACCCAACTGAAAACTGTAAACTTGCTAAACTCTATATCATTGATATTTCCTAACTACGGAAAACAGAATTAAAATCACATCCATGCAAAATCAGTTTCTACCGTTGAACTTAGTTATGAAAGTGCTTTGGAACCCACTTTCAGTGTAAGATTCGTAAACTATTAGCGATCCTGTATGTCGAATTCGTATGGTTACGAGCATAATTCACTTTTATTGATATCGAAGAAAATAGACTAAATTTGCCCTTCTTGAGATGCTTCTATATTAACCAGGTAATACAAAATTCCTTAAAAGAAGCTATTCTACTCAATTCCCTATATTAGATACTCGTTATACTGCGTTGCAGTTAGAAGCTAATACCTTACATTCGGATATGTTCCTAACAAAATCTATTCTCGAGTGTTTTGTCAAGTACTTCCATAGCTTAAAACAAAAAAGTGTCTAGAGGCTACTTTTTCAATGATTTGAACAAAAAATTCCTAATTGCATTCAATAATGATGCTTAAAATTTATTTAGCTACCTAACTGCCTTCTTCTACATTCACTTCTAATTTTCGTCCATCAAATGTGAAATGTCTATTGGTTCACAGCAATCATGACTTCTAAACTGATTTATTATCATTCTATCGATTTATTATCTAAACTGATTTATTATGACTGATTATTTAAAATTCTTGTAACTTTTGTCATAATTAAGATAGACATAATTAAGATAACGATTCTTGCGTCGTTATGAAGATCTTTGACAGACCTTTAATCGAAAAATTCACCTTGAATTTTAAACTTTCACCTTGATTAGTAAAAACGACGCCACCTCCGATATTTTATCTTCCAGAAAGTTTTTTTTTTTTTATTCGTGAAGACAAGTACAAAATTCCATTATGGGAAACTCATGGGAAGATGAGCGTTTTAAAAAATTTATTTACGTCTGTTAAGCATTTTTGGCACAGGCCGGAATGTAGTGTTTGTTCTTATGCGTCCTCCCCCCAGTGTGCAGTTTAATGACACAATACTGTGAATAGTGTCGTTGCATAGGTTAAGAAGCAAAGGTCATGGCCCGCAATTTGGGTAGTCCGTCTGAGGCCATGGGAGGGGCAAATCCAATATGGCCAGTCGTACATGCGATTTCTAGTACAAAAGTGACCATATCTTCGTAATTTTTACACCTAGAGTTATATTGTTTCATCAAACTGCACACGGGGCGGGACATAAGCACAAGCATTTCATTCCGGCCTGTACCTAAAATGCTTGACACATGTAAATACAATTTTAAAAATCTTCCATGAGTTCCCCAATTTGGAACTTTCTACATCTATCCAAGAATAAAAGACAATTATGTTCCGAAAGCGAAAAAAATGGATGTGGCGTCGGTTTAGTATTCAAGGTCAAAGGTCATGGTCAGGAATCACACTACTATTTTCATTAGGACAAAAGTTAGAAGCATTTTAAATAATTGTGCCTATAAATTTGGAGAAAAAGTTTGATAAAAAGAAAGCTTTGGTAAACTTTATTTTTATATGGGCCAGTTTAGTAACTTTGGACTTCGGCCCGTCACGATTTGCCTTTAGCTGTTAAGTGTTAAAATCCACACCCATGCCTCTGCCGGGACTCGAACCCGGGACCGTTGAGTCAATAGCCTACCGCCGCAGACCGCTCGACCACCCGGCCGGCGAGAAAAAGTTTGAGATGCTGTAACTACAGAAATATATGACACAAGACTCCAATGTTACATTTTTTATGTTTCTCATCAGGCCCTACTAACAATCCAAATTCATAAAAATCGGAGATGTTGAGCTACTTTTTTTCTACTAGACAATTACTTTTGTTCTACTGATTTTATATTCCGAGTGCTCAAAGATTAAACGTAACACTAAATCTCTCACTCAATATTTTTCTCCAACTTTGCGTTTCGAACATTTGCAGTAATTGATCACTATAAGGGAGGAGAAAGTTCCTCCTCCTTCGGAATATTTACAACCCTCCAGAAGAAAAAGCTTCCTTTCTTCCTCTCTTTGTGGCCTTCCTGCTTGCTCTGTTGTTCTTATTGCTAAGGTCACTTCAGCTCCAATGCTTAGTATGTTTTGTCCGAAAGAAACGGGAACTAATCAGAAGTAATTTGGAGTGTTACGTCGAAAATCACAAAAGGAATAAAAACACCTTGTTTATTTGTAGCTACCTTATTTATGTATTTATCTATTTATTTATTGTTGCTTTAGATATTTAGACTGTCTATTTCGGAATTGAACTGATGTTAGTTATTATGGGAGAGTATATAAAGGTATTCGAGTACAGCGAATGTTAGAAAAAAATTGGGATAAATTCTGGTCCCGCACTTAGATTTTCCAGAAATTCGGTAGCGATATTTGGCATAATCAATAAAATCTATTACCCCCAGCAAACTATCAACGGGAGAAAAAAGCTCTTAAAATCTTAAATTATGGGAGCTCGCCTGTCTCATCCACGATTTTGCATTCTGCAAATCACCTGCAATAATACATATTTCATTTTACTGTATTTATATCCTTGGGCCATGTTACCGGTTACAGCATAACATATGATGGATCACGTTATGCGGGGATCACGGCTTCCAATCAAGCTAAGGAGAACGGACCAGCCAGGCCTGCATTGTATGTAGCACTTCAGCCTTTTCATTATGAGAATACACGCACAGGTAGTGTGCTTCCTGTCGAAGGGAACCTCAACGCAAACATAGTACCAGTATGTGACTGTATCTGATGTTCCAGCTGAAGTGCGAGCGCTTCGTAACGGAATTCGGCTTCAAACTTGGAATGTTCGGAATTCCGGAATGGAAATCAGGATTATGAGATAGCACAGTTGGGACCAGCACTACCACACCATTTTTTTTTTCTTCCGAATTGTACCTATACTAAAATCATCGTTGCTCTCTTCTCCATCCTTTTTTCCCGGAAGAATGTTCAATTTTGGTAAACTTTATTTTTATATGGGACAGTCTAGTAACTCTGGACTTCGGCCCGTCAAGATTCGCCTTTAGCTGTTCGCCACACCCATTACCCTGCCGGGACTCGAACCCGGGACCTTCGAGCCGATAACCTACCGCCGCAGACCCCTCAGCCACCCGGCCGGCAAGAATGTTCAACGAGCGGCATTTCTTAAACTAGTAACGTCCTTAGGACTTACTGTAGTTGCCTGTAAACCCATTAAAAACTATTTTCCTTAATTCCTTATATGACCTTCAGTTTTTTATATTTTGTGACATTTCGAACAAATAAAGTACTTTACATTAGGGTTATTCCGCATCGAATCAACACAGTCACCATCTCAGATTTGTATGGTCTTTGGTATGTTAGGAGGGCCTGACGAGAAACACCCAAAAATGTAATAATGTAGCCCTCTGTCATATATTTCTTGAATTACAGAATCTCAAACTTTGAATTTTCCCCGGAATTTTGAGTCAAACTGATTATTTAAAATAATTCTAACTTTTGTCCTGATTAAGACATAGATGTGATTCGTGCGTCGTTGTGAAGGTCTTGGACATAACTTTTTCTGACTTGAAACACTTGCCACTCTCTATGAAGTCGAAGAATTCACCTAGAACTTTGGATTTGATCTTGAATAGCAACAATGACGTCACCTCCGATTTTTGTGAAACTTTCGGAAAATCTTTGATCCCTGGAGACATGTGCAAAACTCCTTAATGGGAAACTCATAGGAAGATTAACATTTTTAAAATTGTATTTACAGTTGTTAAGCGTTTTTGGCACAGACTGGGAATGTAGAGTTTCTGCTTATCCCCCACCCCCACCCGTCTGCAGTTTGATGAAACAATATTGCGAATAGTGTCATTGTATAGGCTGTAAGAGGCAAGTATGAGGAAAATCATTGTTGCAATTTGGGTAGTCCGTCTGGGGTCATGGGGAGGGGCGAATCCAATATGGCCGCTCCAACATGCAATTTCCAGTATAAAAGTGACCATATCTAGAGTCATAGCGTTCGTGTGTAATTGAAGGTTTCGTTAGCAAAATTAACATATGATGGTAGCCAATTGGGTAGCCCATTTTGGGATATGGAGAGGGAAAATCCAACGTGGCTGCCAGAATATCCAGTATACAGGCAGCCACCCTTTCGATAATCTTTGGAACTTTGGCACTAGAAGCAATTATTTTGGTGCAAATTGTAGCATTTTACGATTAAAATCGTCAGTGAATGTTGGTTTCCATCTGGAAAACCCGTCTTGACCTGTGGAGGAGGACGAATCTAATATGGTCGCTGGATCATGCAATTGTAATTTTCTTGCGTTATCACGAAATTAGTTATCATATAGTTTAGTTTAATCATATATTATTTAGTCTGCTCTCCAGGAGATGGGATAATCTCTTCCTTCGTAACAGTATCACAACTAAAACAAAGAACTGACGCTCCTTTTCTCTTGTGACACTTGTGTGTTAGCGATTTTTTTTCTGAATTCATTCTGATTGACAAATGAATAAAGCCCTCACTAAAACACTTCCAAACATGAAATTATAAAACAATAGGGAATTTTAATTTAACAAAAAAGAATTCCATAACTCTTACATGATTTACAATAACATTAAAAATTTAATTAAATAAAAATGTGTCCTTACTTATACTATACAATTTTATGCAAATAAATTGTGTAACGACTTAAAATCATCAATTTGACGCCAGTAGAGATCCGTAGTTCAAAGTACAATAAATATTTCTCATAATGTAGTTGCTTGAATGCTAGAAATTGCATATTCCGACGGCAGTGTTGATAATTTTCTCCGTGGATCAAGATGGACAACTCAGATGATCATCATAACTTGTTGATTATTTTGATAATAAAAGCCTACAAACTGACAATGAAAATCATAGCTCGAGGTGTATTATTTCCGAAAATGTGGTTGCATCTACGCTAGAAATGACGTCTTTCAACGCCCATATTGGATTATTATTATTTCGCTACAGCTCAAGACGTACTCTCCAGATTGCAACAATCACTTATTGTTGATTTTGATCGTATAACACTACAATATGATACCACAATCTTTGCTCTAGGTACAATCATTCTAAAGATATACTTGTTGAGTGCCAGAAATTGCATGTTCCAGTCACCATATGGAATTTTTCCTTCTGCGTTGTCCAAGACGGAATACTTAGATGACCACCATCACTTTTTGATATTTTTTATTGTAAAACATTAAAATGATACGCAAAAATCATAGCTCTTGGTGCAATAGTTCCAATGATTATCAACAGGGTGGCTACCTATAGTAGATGCCATAATTCTAGGTGTAAAAATTCACTTTTATACTAAAAATCGCCATATTGTTCCATCCGCCATATTGAACTCGCCCATGCGCATGGCCCGAGACGGACTACCCAAACTGCGACCATACCTATACAATGACACTATTTGCAATAGTTTCCTCAAAGTGTACGGGAGGGATAAGCAGACAAACTACATCGCGGCCTGTGTCAAAGATGATTAAAAGCCCTCAATAAAATTTAAAAATTGCTCATCTTCCCATGTGCTTCACATTATAGAACTTTGCATATGGCTTCACGAATAAGAGACCATTATTTTCTAAAAGTTTCACAAAAATAAACGCATGTGAAAATTGGTTATTTATTGCATTACGTCGAGACTTTTTCAGACTTGGTATAACACGCATTTTGAGACAAAAACACTGTGCTCGTTTATTCAAAGAGATTTAGCTCAAATGGCATGCAATAAATACAGATACATTTTATCTCACTCAGATTTTACTACACCCCTATGCAGGAAATCCTATTGAGCAATATTGAAACGCATTTCGCTTTCTATATCTGTTGCTACAGTATAATTAACAATATGCGTTACTGTCGACCCACATTTCACTTAACTTAGCCGTTTAGAATGTAATGCAGAAGTAATGGAAACTTACTTTCGGAGTGTTCCTAACAATAGAAAATATTCGTAGGCTTCTCGTAGGAAACTGTTTTACAGCAAAACAATAGAAAATACTCGTAGGCTTGTCGTAGGAACCTGTTTTACAGCAAAACAATAGAAAATACTCGTAGGCTTCTCGTAGGAAACTGTTTTACAGCAAAGTTAGGTGCCATATTAACTGGAGAAGTTGGGGTTTTATCCAGCAGTTTCATTAATTCACGAAAAAAATGAAGAGATTGGTTGATGCAATACTAACATTACATCTATTATTGTTATGTGCTTGATTTTGGATTACAGATCGAAATGATTTGAGCTACTTCCCTTTAATGTAGTATGCAATCGCGTTAACTTCAGCCGACACTCAATTGCTCAAACTAAACATCAACTGCATTTCCTTCCCCTTTAAAAGAAAACTACTACCTAACTGAAATCTTAAAAGGTGCGCAATTGCTTTAGGAATGTATATCTTACAACATATTAACTTTCAATTTGTTCATTTACTTCGAGAAATTATTTCGTATCG
>JAGDQP010038946.1:0-17942 GCA_022664845.1 Lepisma saccharinum | reverse complement strand
GTAGTACACAATCTCATCGTTTGAACGCCATCTCGTTGAACCCGATCGGACTTATACAACGCGAGCTACTATTGTCTACTCACTGAAGCCATCTATTGGCAAAATAATGGATTACTTTATACTACACCAGATATATAAAAGTGTGTTAGAGGAGCCCACTTTAGGGTTATCTGGTACAGCTCTGAACGAAAGTACTGTCGCGTCTCTTTAAAGAATATTTTCTAAATTCACGAAGATGTTCCTCTCGTGTGAGACATCTAGTAACGAAAATTAAAATTAGGATTACTAGTTCCCATTGCGTTACAAAAATATCACTTCCGAGATAAAACAAGGGAGCTATAAAACCTTTTTCTTTTGATTTTATTTTTTAACGAAAAATTATATTTTTGCAAATATCTCCCTCAACCCATATCGCCCACATATCAGGGCAATGTTTTCCTCAAAAGTGCATCAGGTGATTGTGTATATGTCTTACGTTATCAAATTTATATACGATATTTCAATATATTTATTTTTGAAATAAGAAAGGTCAGTTGTAGATATGCGACAAAACTTTTGCCCATAGCTGTACCGAAAGTAACTTAAGATTTGTAGGGTTTATATATGTGTTTTGCGTATTGTTATACCACTTTGTGAGTAAATAATGTCCATTGTTCTTTCTTTTGTTAGGTTCTGTGATAGTATTCACTGGATTATTGTCCGTTGCATTTTTGAATCGAGTGCTGAAGTGGGTAGAGTGGATTGGAATAGTTATTGTAATCGCAGGACTCGTAGTAGTAGGGGCGTCTGACATGGTAGCAGGTAGTGGCGATGAAAATTTTGGACCAAATAACGTTATTACAGGTAAGTTACACAGAAGGTTGTTTGTGATATTTATGATTATATGGCTGTGTGGAACATATATACATATCGTAGACTCACGCTTAAAGAAAATTATGGAAGAAGGTTGTTCAAAGTAATGGCATGAATTGAAGGATGATTTTATTAGACCAATTCAGGAAAAAAAAAAAGTCCATTTAAAGTGGTTCTGTCCCAGATAGGTTCAGCTGGACAACCTTCATTTCCAGCGATTCAAAGGTACGGACGATAAGAACGAAAGATCCCTGTAAAGTTTGAAATGCGGCGATGGAGAAGGATGTAGAATATACCTTCCTACACCGAGCAGGGATTTCAAGAAAATTGTAGACCTCGTCGTTGAGTGCTATAGTGCCCAAAGTTCAATTCAGTAACTAATAGGGCTAAGAAAGTTGTTGTTCGAGAGGGCTTGGCGAAACTTTTCGAACGACACATAGATCATTGAAATTGGACTGAAGCCTGGGGGTAGCTTACGTACACAGTTCCCTGACTGGACTCCACCTTGCTTGTTTATTCGTAATTATTCATAAGTGTTAGGTTATAAGACTCTTTTTGGCTGAAACTCTCTAGAATATATTTAACAACGTGACGGAATTAGTGAAAGAACTCATTTTGCAAGATACAGGTTCTTTAAGAATTTCTCGAAAACGCTATTGGATTTTCAGATGTAAGTTTACGTGTCGAGCACCTAATTCTAAGCTTACCTTCAACATGGTACACTTTGCCTCGCTGCCATCCAATCGTCTAACAGAATGACAGTTAAAAACGGAACCTTAACACCAGGGTCACGGAACACATTAGAGATGCCAAAAAGAATGAATTTCCCACATCTGGCCTATTACAACACCTGAAACAAACAACAACATCTACAACAAACTACCACATATGAAATAGCCGATACTAAGATACTGTATAAATCGGATTCTGGTAAAGGGTGAATGGTTTATGAAAGCATCCTTATTCAGAAAAAACAACCTGCACTAAATTTAGCTCAAGGCTTGTTAAATAAATCGTGCTTTGACTTAATAAATACAATGCAATTAAACAACATTCTAATTTGTAAATCATTTATTTCAGCACTTTTTATTAATAAACATATATAGACACACACATAACCTCCCATACCTAACCAAATGTACAGTTGTTCAACCAAATCCTCCTGTTTTAGTATCTAGCAACATTTCATATCGCAATATCATCGCAGGTCTTCGGACCGCAACGTGATGCATTTACATCGCATAACCCGAGCTGTAGATCATCGCTGCTCGTTTTGGCGTAGGGAATTGGCGATTCCATCGTCCATTTGGCTTTTGCTGGCTGCGATCAGCTTTAGCAGCTAAACATCAATGCTGCTCGAAAGGAGAACCAGCGGAGAGGATTTCATTTTGCCTCCACGCAATGACAAGGTATGTGTTAGGATATATTTGCATTGACGATGACCCCTGGGGTTATTGGAAAGGGGGCGGAACCATTGAATAGCGCCTGAAATGTTTCTATGCTGAATGTAAGATGCAGTCGCTGTGGGGCTTAAAGTTACTTATGTCAATCAATACCCATTTCCATCTAATCTTCCTCTGTATATATCTCAGGGCGTTGTTATGGGTTCGCGCATTAATCCTCAAAATATGATGATCTAACTAGCAGGAAAAACAGGATGCCCTAAGTCTACGCCGTAGTGTGGGCTACCAGGTCTTTACGCACAAGATCTTAGCTTGTTATCTTTCGCGCGGAACTTTTTAGCTACGAGGGCTAGGAAAACAAACTATTTTTTCACCGATACAACAAACTAAAAAATAGTTTAAATTTCAAAACATTTATTAATTAAAGAGAATTGTCTCTATATGAGGTCTCTCTGCTTGCTGAAACCCAACATGGCTTCTCACGTACATATAGAATACATTGAATTGTGACAAAATTAATTATATATCGCAACAACAACAAAGAATTATATATCTAATTCGCTTAAAACACTTCTTTTAATACATTATACTTATGTGCCGGTATTTAAATATAAAATTACAAGCCATTATTTGTATATTTTATTAGCGTATGGTTGAATTTCCAACTCTGAAAGTGGTGACACCTATTGACCAACTCCAACACAATTTAACATGACGTTTGTTCTTATGTCGTTTTGCACGTTTTAAACTTGATTACTTGATTAATATCGTTTAGCTCGTTGAGGCTGGGAAGTGCGCCATTGGGAAGCTACCCGGACCTTTGGTCTCGCCAACACTTAGGGGGAGTGGGAAATGTCCCAAGTCGGAAGTGCAAGTGATTTCGACGCCAAGCCATTTATGTTTTCGCCTCTATTTCTAGCTTACTGACAAGGGTGATGGGGCACCCAGCAGCCTCGTTGGCTCCTCAGAATGTAGACTGAGAAGTGTGGACATTTACGGCTATATTTCATCGTGCTCCACCATATCCTAAAAACAAGTCACCTTCGCGGACAGACAAGGAGAAGAACAAGAGACAGAATGAAGAGAAAGTCACTGAAGATAAAAGTAAGAAGGCGTTTATAGTTAGTGAATTAACCAGTGACAATGTAGAAAAAACAGTAGTAGAGGAACAGACAAGTATCGTACCGAATATCACACGATATCTTGTAATTAAACTAAAGAACGAAACAGACAGTCTAGGTGCTTTGAAAGGGCTATCTATCCCCTTTCCTTATACAAAAACAACTTAATTGCATTTACAGGCGAGCTCAACTCTGTTAAAAAGTTTCGCAATGGAACATTATTAGATGACATCTACCGATAAACAGACAAATAATCTCTTGAAGATGACATCAATCGGACCTGTTGAAGTTAAAGTTTAGCCACACTACCAAATGAATTTTTCCCAGGGCGTAATATCTTGTTGGGATCTAAGAGATGTTCCTGAAGAGGAGATTAAAAGAGAACTCGCCAGTCAAGGCGTAGTCAGTGTTCGACGCATCAACAGCAGAAAGACTGGCCAACTCCAACCCACGGGGTCTCTAATTTTGACGCTTGCCTGTCCGTCCTTATATACCAAGTCCGCTCCGCTGTTTTAAATGTCAGCACTGTGGACGCAACAGCTTGTCATGTAAGTTCTCTATTATTCTCCCTCTCACTCACTCACACACATATACATACATACCTGCCTACCTACCTCCTTCTCTCTCGTTGCAGAACTTCTTTTAAGTAAATACACTTCTTCGGAAGGACACACGTGCAGAATATTTGTTGGGAGAAGAGTGACAGGTGTAGTGGAAAATTAGAAATAGAAAGTTAAAACAAATAACCAGAATGACATTACTGCATTCTGTACCCGACGGTGTAAAAGTTACCAAGAACAATAAATGTAAATTTTACTTATTTCTAGTTGATGAGAGAAACTAGATGTGAAAAATTATGAGTACTTAATATGTGAAAAAAAAAAAAGAAAAAAAAAAGTTACTTGAAACAAATCAACTTTTAAATTAGAAAACCAGGATTATCATTAAAACAAATTATTTCTCATTAGATTCTATGCTGCTTATCACTCCCTAATAAATCCTCCCGGCATTTACTTTCTTAAAACGTTGTGAAAATTATTTGTCTTGAACTCCCCTTTTTTAATATTCCTTTGTTATCCTTCTATTTATCTCTTATTGTCGTTATTCACCGAGTGGCCATAGCTCAGTGATAGAGTGTTGGCTTAGCATTCGGGAGGTTGTGGGTTCAATCCCAGCAGCCAACCATCCTTACTGAGGTTTTTTTTTCAGGACTTGTCCTCAGTTACACCAGGCAAATGCTGGGGTAGTACCTTCAACTTAGACCCTGGCCTACACCTTCCCACTTCCCTATCCCGACTTGAGCCTTAGATGCCTAAAGGCTACAAATAAAATTCAAATTTCCGTTGTTCCGTTTTATTATTTGTGTATGTTAATCCCTTGTGTAAAATTGTGTTTAAGGCTGTGTCTAGGATTTACCTTGAGTGATCAGCTATTTATAAAGGCTATGAATCTGGAGATCCTTAATGATGGCATTAAAAAACTTCTTTCCTTCTACATCAGAAATTTTTTACACTTGTCATTTTATTTTTTGCTATTTTTTCTAGGAAATCTGCTGATTGTAATGGCTCAAATTATTGTTGCAACACAAATGGTGTATGAAGAAAAATTCATATCAAAGCATAATGTGCCTGCATTACAAGCAGTAGGATGGGAAGGTAACGTATATTTTGTTTTCTGTACATTTATTTATTTGTATTTACAGAATCCCATTTTAATCACGGTGATAGAAACGAAACGTACCTAGTTCGCGTGGTTTAGTTGATATGTTAGGAACTTAGGATCGATACTGGGAAGGCCCGCAGGTTCGAGTCGTGCATCCGGTCATCCTGACAGGTTTTCCTAGGTTTAGCAAGACGAATGTCAACTTGGTACCTAGACGAACTGTTTCCGCTACTTACTGGCGTAACTAACTGGTCCACAAGTACTTGAAGGTACTTTTGTTCAAGGTGGCCTACTTACAAAGTTAAGTTTGTTTCGAAGTTCAGTAACTTGTGAGGCGACATTTTGGTTTTGTCGTGGTTCGGGGGCACACGCTCTTAGTTACGCTACTGCCGCTACCCTCTCCATTTGTCTCAAAAGAGTGCTCGCCGAGGTACAGTTGCATAAAATTTCGTTATGATTTATAAATCTAGGAACAATAATAATTCTAGCACACAATTGATTAATTCTTTATTACCGTCTACAACCATACCAAATGCAACCAATTGTTTAATGTTATGTTGTGATACATACTGAACAAATTTTGTTTCGTTCACTTATGAGCTATTCCACTGATAACACTCCACGGTGGCTCATTGATAGAGCACTCACCTAACCACCTCTGGTACATGGTTCAGTCCTTGCTGCTCGTGCCATGTGGGCTTTGTGGTAGACAAACGTCGTGGATTTTCTGGGGGTTCTCGTGTTTCCTTCCACTTCCTTTGTTCCACCAATCGTCCCATCAGCATCCATACGACCTGAGCCAAAGTTGCCTAAAGGCCTGTAATAAAATTTAAATTTTAGATTCTTCAAACTCTTCTAGTATATTTTAAATGTCTGTAGTTCCCTTCGGTGTTGTTCCATCCTTACCTTCTACCCGACGATGCAGACATCTAGTTTGCAAAATCAATAATAGTGCTTGTCATAAATTTATTATGATTCTTATTAGGACGACTTGTTGCTGGAAAGGTAAGAACATGAATCGTTCTTCTCCACGCTTGAGTTTTAGTAAACGTAGTTTATACATAAAGAAATATATAATTTTAACACCAAACTAAGCGAATGACCGCAAAAAATTGATAACAGTGATAACAACAGTCACCGTGGAAGTGAGTAACGTCGTTGTTATGAAAAGAGAATAATCTCTTTACACACTGTGATAAAGAAAGTTTTATCATGTACTAATGTTATTTCTTGCCGTTCTTACTTATTCATTGATGTTGATAGTCGAGGGAAAGTCTACCTGTAAACGTAGTAACAACAAGCAATACTAAGGCATTTGACAACGTTCATTAACGAAACTATATCAGCACGGTATCAGAGGTGTATCATAGAATTAGTTTTTATGGTACTCGAGTAATAGAAAATCTCTAGCAATCTTGGTGATAGAAGCATGACATTCCAGTCGTCAGTGGCTGAAATTTACAAAGGTGTTCCTCAGGGCTCTATTTTAGGACCTATATTACTTCTTTTGTATATCAATGATTTGTCTCAGTTCATAGATTCAGAAAATGTAGTTTTGTACACTGATAATGTAAATGTTTTAGTAACTGGAATCACTCATCAGGAAGCAGCAAGTAACTTAAAATCAATGATTACGAGATAATAGAGTGGGCTTCAATAAAGAATCTGAACATAAATGCAGATAAATAAAAAATTCTGTAGTTTCATCTTTCTCACTGACCGTTTGTCTAAAATACATTTCTGAAAGCAAATTGTTAGCTGTAACTAGAAAGGAAAAGCTAACTCCTTTTCTTGAACTTAATAAACAACTGCATGGTGTCTGCTTCATCACTTATAGATTACAAGGTACAGTCTCCCGACAAACTCCGATCTCATTATATTATGCAAAATTCTATGCTCTTATTAGCTTTGGAATAATATTTTAGAGTGCATCACATGTTAGCATAAATACTTTTCGATTATAAAAGAAGGCCGTTCGAATTATTTTTAACATGAGCCGGAGGTCATCATGTAAAGATGTGTTAGAATTCTCAAAAGATGCTAACAGTTCCATGACTATACACAATTACCATACAAAACGAAATAGAAACATTTTCTCCAGAAAGACAAAATTTTGCAACTAGTGTTTACTCCTTTTTTACCAGATTGCACAATAAACTACCGAATTACCTAAAGAGTATTGAAAATATAAATAAATTTAAATCTGAGCTTTTTAGTTTGTTGGTAAAAAATGAGAGTTACTATACTGTCAATGATTAGTTGAGTGATGACTTGTATAATAATTATAGTACGTAATTTTTTAAAATTAAATATCCTGTCTCATGCATAGAGATATTGAAGAGTTGTATGTATCGCAAGTCACGATCTATGTGTACTACGCAGACGAATAAATTTCTTCGATCCACTCAAGCTCCTTCGGTTATATACAAAGCTCTGAAGATTTCTCCACTACTATGTTCAAGCTACTATAGGTGTATATATAATTGAAAATCATCGTTCTTAAGTACTGATAAGAATTATTTTTTAAAACAAAACGTGGTTTCTAGTTTTGAAGGCCTATAACTGCATAAACACGTAATAGGTGTGCTGTACAGAAGTTGGATAATGGAAAATGTTATCGAATGAGTAATAATTATTAATAAATGTGGATGATACGATGTTATTTCTGTTTAGTTCTGAATTTATTTCTTCATTGTTATTATTTTGTTGTTTTTTTAACAGGTATCTTCGGTTTTGTCGTGTTAGTTATTCTCCTGTTCCCGTTTTATTTTATCAAAGTGGGCTCTCCCTTCAGTAACAATCCACGTGGAGTTTTGGAGGACGCTCTTGATGGTTTTATTCAGTTGGGAAATAATGGACTTCTAATAGTTGCATTTTTAGGTAAGATATTTTTGTTTCTTTATCATTATTAGTGGCATCGTTTAGAAATGGAAATATTCTATCCTCAAGGCAGATAAATGGTCTTTATCGATCAACTAAAATATGTACAGCATAGAATCATTTATGTTGTATGAATTTTTAAGCAGTATTACAATCAAAAGTACAGAATGAGGTGTTAATTTTATCTTATTAGACATTATTTTCGGTAGGATAAAATTAAACCTTTCCACTCACATTCCAACGTTTTATTACTCATTCTTAAAATAGACACATGCTATTTGCCCAGGTGTTGTTTCCGTATTCCTGCCGAACCGCTGTAGATCAGGGGTAGAGCGTTCGCATAACATTCTGGAGGTCGTGAGTTCGATCCCAGCGACTAACCATCCTGACTGAGGTTTTTCCAGGGCTTTTCCTCAGTCACACCAGGCAAATGCCGGGATGCCACCTTCAGCATAGACCGCATACTTTCTCCTCTCCTATCCCGTCCTGAGCCTTAGATGCCTAAAGGCCATCAATAAAATTTAAAGTTTTTGCACCTGAATTTTCAGTTTTCTTCGCCATCAACAGGAACAATGATTAATTGGATAACATTGATCTAAATTCAGTCAAATTACATACATAAATAAAATCAAGTAAGTGGGGAATAAAGTCACGATAGAGTACATGAAGTGTTCCATCGTCGGTTTCTGGCGGTTATAATTCTGATACTTTTAATATTTTTACGTTATCTTACGTAGTTTTACCCAATTAATCTGTTCGAAATTGGAGTACAAAAGCAATACCTCAGAAGATAGCATGTGCACTATATACCAGTTTTGCTCTAACACACCAGAGCATGATGATATTGTGCAAGACCATTCCCAGAAATTGAGTTCAATATCTATGCTGTTCAACAGATGTTTCTCACCGCTATGGTTGTTGTGGGGGTTAACCTATAAATAAAAAAAAAAAAAAAAAAAAAATTACTGGAGGTTTAGACTAGGCGACATTTGTTCTTTCGGGAGGTACCCTCTCAGAGCCGTGGAGGTGCGTTCGTAGTTGGTTTATGTTTTCATGTCACGCTGGTTAAACAGAAGACGTTCCAATGCAGAAAGCCTTATGAAGATTAGAAACTAATCTCGTTAGTAAAGATCATGAAACTTGGTCAAGTAAATCATCGATATTGTAAACTACTTATTTAGAATGTCATTTTTTTTCTTTCTAAACTGCTAATTTTTAGTCTAAAAGTGTATTTGTGCAGAAACTTTATATTTTGTGAAACTAAGCGCAAAACGTTGGTTCTGATAGTGTACTCCTGCAACTGTGCACCCATGATGAAACTAATCATCTCCAAACCTTGTGCTCGACGGGTGTTGTTTCCAAGCTTTCTGAAATATATTCGGAATGGTGTAAACATATAAAAGATACCGGCTTTTGAGCTGTTATTTTGAAATATTTTAAATTTTTTGTCTTCATGGTAAATTTTTACAAAAATGAGTCTGTTCTTGATCCAAATTTACAAACCGGGAATGTTCCCGCGACTTACACATTGTCTTACATCAGTGGTTTTCAACCACTGGTACCGGTCCGCGAAACTATCATACCGGTCCATGACAAATTAATACATTTAATTATTTAACATTTATTTTGTAGATTTCGACTGTCCAAAATTGAGAGTAAAGTTTATATTTCCTTTCCGAAACAACTGGATTCTGAGGATGTGTTGGCATCGTTTGAACGTTAAATAAACCTCTTAACTTACTGCCATCTTTCCGGTTCTTGAAAGTGTTTCCCTATAGTTTGCTGGTCCGTGACTACTAAAGGGTTGAGAAACATTGCTTATATAACACGTCATACGATAGACTCAAACATGATATCCATATTTAGCAATTTGAAAATGATACCTCCAGCTGCTGTTCGAGACAGGCGAAAGCTATAAAGATTTCGCTTTATCGATATTCAGCATTCGTTTATTGAAAACTAGGAACTTACTATACATTCTAAAAGTGTAATGATAATGTCATCATCATAGAAAATGTATATTTATGGACAATATATGTTTGTGTATTGAAAGTGAAACCGCTGACACTTGAGGATCTTCTGAAGTATGTATATACTAATGATTTTGAATCTACTGTATGTATAAATGTATCACTACTCATTTCATAATAATTACGACCTAGTCAGCCAGTAAATTCAAGCACTGACTAAATAATTTGCACAGTAAAATGCAAACTGAAAATTTTAATGTGACGTGTGAGTTGAGGTTAGTATTCTGAAGTTAGTGGAAAATTGAATATTTCTACACACAGAAAATTAAAACCATTTGTATTAAAATGGTCTGCTGTAAATAAGTATTGTTGTAATTATTGTATGTTTTTTCTCTCTCTATCTCGTAGGTACTGTGATTAGCATATCATTTTTTAATTTCGCTGGTGTCAGTGTAACCAAAGAAATATCAGCTACCACAAGAATGGTATTAGATAGTGTAAGAACCCTTGTGATATGGGTTGTATCTCTTGCACTGAGCTGGCAGGAATTTTACTATTTGCAGGTAAGTTTCGTATTATAGTGGAATATCGTACACATGTATCACCTCACAGTAGTCGTAATTCGAGTCCTGCGTTTTTCGTATTAAACAACAGAACGATATATTTTCAAGATTAGCAATACTTATTTTCTTCGTATTCGTAGCAAGAAACTGGTGTTTTCATAACTTGACAAAGTGCCCCTCAGAACACGAAATTTTAGTTATAAGGCGATAAAGAAAAAGAAATAATTTGAGGAAGGGGGCTTGAAAACTGGCATTTCTTACTCGTGTAACAAAACTAGTAATGCAGATACGTAAGTGAGAATTCCAGCGTGCATGGTCTGTTATTCTAAATGATCTTTACGAAATTTGACACCTTCTTGATCGCTACATGATCAGTAGACAATGGGTCATTCTGTTTGAAATCGGTAAATTAAGGTGTGAAAATTAAAAAATGTTTACAAGTTTGAAACCGGGTTATTTTTTATTGTTTTCCTGTTAAGAGATATTCATTTTCAACACCTCTAAAATAGTAGCTTTACATGAAAACCATTATTTTTTAAAATATGTATAGCTCCCATTCTTACGATACCAAACGCTCTTTCCCATACGCTTTTGCTGTCCGGGGCTCCCGCATCTGCTCCTCTCATGACCTACCTCAAAATTATTTCAGTACCTTCTCCTCGCCCCCTCACTGACCGTTGATATCCCAAGCACGTCATCCGCAAACAACTGGACCGTGCTAGAAATCACCCTAACTCCAACCGACCTCCCTGCGAAGCTTCCTCCGCTCCCAATCTTCTCCCTTAGTACCGCCCCAACCTTCAGACTCTCCAAAAACTCCTCAAACTGGCGGACTCCATACCCACTGCGTCACCTGAAACTGAAAAACGTCGTGCCCCAAAATAATTTACCGCAGACCTCCGAATCTCAACACGATTCTCACCAGAACTTGACCAATCCCGCCCCCTTCCCCCAAACCTGGCAAGTGCAATAGAACCCGCTGCAGAACCTGTCCTATTTTTTATCCCACTCTGACCTTTGAACATCCTGTCACTCACAAGACGCACTCTTTCCGACACTCCGGCAGTTGAATATCTTCCAACCTCCTCCTACCCTATGTTCCGCCCTTCTACGTTGGAGGAACCCAAACACCTCTAATAATCCGCATCAGCAACCATCGCTACTCCTCCAAATCACAACTTTCGCACCTCCCCTTAACTGAACACACTTCTTATCACGACTGCACCTTTGACAAAACCTTTCGACTCAGCATCCTGAAAATTCTGAACCCTGACTCATCTGCCACAGTTAGAAAGAGATAGGAGCAGACGTACATCTCGATCCTTTCCGCCAACCGTGAACCCGACCTCAACTGTATGTAACTCCCAGCAGCGCAGTTTCTTCTTTTTCTTTTATTCTCTTCTTCGTTCAGTCTCTAGTTGCTCGTTATTCTCTCTTTCTATATTGTTTTTTTATTCTCTCCTTTTCCCCTTCATCTTTATTATTATTTTCCCCTCCCCTCTGATTCTTTATCCTCTTATTTCTTTAGGAAGCCCCTTACCTATTCCTAGCAACCTTCGCACTTCCTTCTCCATGTGGTGTTTTCTCCGTGTCATTTTCCCACCTCCATAACCTGGCCACATGGCGTCTCCTTTGCACAAGTCCCGTACCAGTCCGCTTTGTCCATTTTCTCTCTTACCATGTGAAAACGCTTTTTCGAAATGTTGCTGCTTTTCTATTATGTTTGTGAAATTTGTGTACGCCCGTCTTGGTATTTTATAAAGTAAGTACCTTTTTTTACCATGAACGGAGGTCACAAAAGGAAAGGGAAATGATGTTATGGTAAATGAGAGGTATTTAATATTGCCTGTTGAAATAAGAGAACGAATGTCACTTCCAATAAATGAAAAATCTTAAATGTCTCTACACTTTGTCAATAAAGCACATTAGCACTTTTTGAAACAGCTTAAACACAATGATTGAAACATTGACAAAGTGAATAATGTATATTTTTTATTGCAACTACATTAAAAGATCACAATTATTCTTTGCTCTGAGAAAGAAAAACGTCACTTTAAATCATACGGCCACATTTTGAAACACAATTAAAAATACATATTCTGAAAATGAGACAAGTATTCGGTAAAAACATATTGGCCTATGCTGGACATGACAGGTTGTTTCAAACTTACAATAACGTTTTTTTTTTTTTTTTATCCATGTATGAAATATCATCACATGGAAGAAATTTAAACTTATTTCATCCTGACTTTCTTAGATACTTCACTTCAAATTAATCATGGTCGACTGAAAGGATAAATCCTACATGCCTGACACATATTTTGGTTAAAAATATTGCAACAACAAAACTTTTCAAATAGAGTGTATGGTGACTTCACTTTGAGTGAATCATCATCTTCATTTTCCGAGCTGGTGTACACATCTCTCTATTTCGATGAACGGAGGTGACATATAGTCATTTACGCCTAGTTCTGATGCAGCCGTTAAGGCTAGATTCGTACCTCGTTCATTTTACTCAAGCAGTAAAAATATGACTTAGCTACGTAATAAAACATAATAAAATTACCGAAATTTAACTGACACGGAATGGACAGTTCGTGTGTAACAGAAACACTATACTTGGAGTTCACACCTCAAAAATTTATCGTCACTCATTCACGTTATCACTTCACTGTCATTTTCTGTGAAGGGTTCCACAGACAAATAAGGCGTTTGGCTAAAACTAGTGTGTGCTGCTGAAACATGACGGAGTACTGACATTTGCAAAATGTTCTTGCACGGAGATGACAAAGAAAATGGTTACATCCCTTTCGTTAATTTTGTCAGTGTTAAAATGTATTTTAAAATTATATATACTATTTCCTGGATATTTATAAATAATCGTATTTTAAACTTTTCCTCGTTAACAACATTGAATAAGCTTAGTATTTTAGCAATTGCTAGTTACATAACTCAGATTGAAGATGGTTATAACGCACGGAGGTGACATTTCATTCTGTTTCATCAGATTTTAAAGATAAATTAAGTAAAATTATACATAATTCTTTACAGCTTTGAAATCATCTATATCGCAACTACGTGAGGAAAAAAAATTAAGGTGGTTGTCTAGCTGACCGTCAATTCATCAGCTACATTAAATGTCCCATTTCAAATAGAATGACCCTAATACAGCAATGCGTTGTTTAATAATAATAACCACTGGCGTGATAGACCGATAGGCCCTGATCCTGCCCCAACGTCATCTGTCCGCGGTTGGTGGAACTGCGTCCACCTGGGTGGCGGCTGTGTGGTCAGCACTGCGCGCTACCTGACCACGAATAGGCGTATCAGGGGCTTTCTAGACTGAGTGTGGACGTCATGTCTTTATTCACGTGACTCCCCAGTTTGACTCACGATGCTGGGTGGACGCCGAAAAGTAGGAATCTAACCGGGGATTGAACCGTGGACCACACGGACATGAGTCCGACGCTCAAAACACTAGACTATGGAGCCCTCCAATGCGTTCTTTAGCAGCCTGAAATAAGATTACCGCAAAACAGTAGTGTAAGGTATGGTACATAATTCTGCTGTTAATATTGGAAATCGGAAGCGGAATTCAATTGCTATTCGTTTACCTAAATAATTAAAAAAAAAAAAAAAACAGACTGAAGTCCATTCATCATGCCAAAAGTCATTAGTAGTAGTAGTGATTTTTGATGATGCTGCAACAAACATACATATTTTCATTTTCACTTCCAGATTTTTTGGTATTATTTTTCGGTTATATTTTGTTGAGTTATTTACATTGCACTTCGATTTTTGCTCTCTGTAGAACTTGCCATCACCGGTTTGACAAAACGCGAAATACGATGTATGTCAAAATGACAAAACGCGAAATACGATATTTGTCAAAATTACAGAATGCGAAATTTTTACTTCGAATATGCCAAAAACGAAGGACTTAACATAAAGCAATATTTTTCAGTTATGTGAAATTCACTAGTGAGTTTTATACATGTTCTTCATTTGAACACAGCGTTATTTTGTAATCTGGTAGTACTTTGACGTTTGATTTGTCACTGGATAACTGTCAACTGGATAAATTGATAATTATCAAATGTTGTTATTGAATTACATTGTTGATATTTCTGAATCATCTCATGCGATTATTTATGGGATAGCTAGAGGCTGTGACTCGACATACTGCTACTCCACCGATTAGACATACACACCATGGCATGCGTAGACGTAGGTAGTGATCTGGAAGCATGTAAAATAAGTATCCATAGTTAACAAAGCTAATCGACGTGAGTAGACGCTTTGAGAGAGACATGATGCTGTATGCTTGACAAATGGGGCATTCGATCATTTTACTTGGATGGTCAGGACTTTTACTTTACTTGCTCAGCGGTGTTGAGAGTGTATCATAAGTACACAATTGGGCATAACCACTCATCGTGGATAGCATGGTTGGCGCCAGAGGACTCCAGGTCGCTTGGCTAGGAACATCTATGCCGTTAGTCAAACGAGGAAAACGATAATGGCACAAAGCAGAATCTTTAACCAGAATAGGAGCGTCAAACATATCACCTCTGCATTACAGCGTCCCCTAACTTCTGTCACCCATGAAAGCACGTGAGCCCTGTGAGTCTCAATGTTTGTACCGTCTCGGATCTGTGGTCTCTGTACTTTCTTTGGGCTCATGAATATCGAAAATGGACCTTAGATGATTGGCAGGGCTAACTTGGTCCAATAAGTCCCGTTATCAGTTGTTCCTTGCCTATCAGAGTGTTTGCCGCAAATTTCATTAAGTTGTGAATCATTCATATCAAGCGTGCCCTTCAGTCTGATTGTGTCTCCATAGTGATACGAGACGTATTCATCTGGCAAAAATAGGACCTCTAGAACGTCGAGAAATTTCTTCCAATGTATTCACTACATGTCCTTCCTCGGAGATCATCTGCACCAAGACAAAGCACCCTACCATTGGTCTCTAATTGTCCGGACGTGGTTGGACGAGTATTCCAGTTGGACTTAATCACAATGTCGTTGGATATAAAGCCCATAGAGCTCCCGTTGGTGGAAATTATGGAATATTGTACAGATTGCGTGGATAGGTATATCAGGCTTGAGCTAGCCTAACCTGTTAATATCTTGGTATGACAATTTTAAGTATTTTGAAATAATTTCTTATGTTAAAATGGGACCATCTATGTCATACTTTTTTTCCATTATTTCACTTAAAGACAGGTTATTCAGTCATGCGCTTCGTATTACAATGTTTTCAATAAGCCATTTTAGCTTCATACAATATGAAACATCTAATTGATCTTTTATCCAATTATATGATTCATCGGTCTACATAAATGTTCCTGTAATGTAGGGAATATGAATGTATAATATAAAAATAGAATAAGGGGACAAGAGTAAATAAATACATCTTTTTATTGTTCTTTCAGATAATTGGCTTCCTGTTGCTTTCCATTGGTATGTTCATTTACAATAATGTTATTATTGTACCTGCGCTGAGGAAGTTTGGTGTTTTGAAATCTCAATCAACAGAAATACTTAGCACGCCAGCTGACGAAGCCGGTGCATCGCATAGTATTCAGTGATTAAAATAACAGAATCGAATAAGAATTTTCAATGCATGAAAGAGACTGACAGCTGCTTCTAAGCTTACATAAAATGTTTTACAATGCTTGAAACATGGAAATAAGCCTTTTTCTCTAATGACAATAAGTATTGTTCGCAAAAGCGATGAACATTGGATGATGGATATGGTATATTTGTTCTTTATATAGTGTGTCGAGTGCGTGTGACATGTCCAGTATGTAGCATGTGTGAGTAGTTTGTTCTGGCGTTTGTTTTTCTTAGATGAGTGTTTATATGCCACATATATCAGTAAGTGAAGGATTAGAAAGGGTCCAATGAATATATGTTGACAGCTCGTATCTAATTAAGAAAAGATAACTATATATATTTTTTTGAGAGAATGAATTCAGAAGTCTGAAGCAATTATTGGAATAATTCCTTCATCGATTTACTTTTGTTCAAAATATAATAATAATAATGAATAGGTTCAATAATTATTGCAGATGAAATGAATTGTACTACATGAAAATATTTAACAAGAAGCAGTTCTATTTTTAAGACATTTTCATATTTATAGTCACCTGGAAGATCTTTATGTAAGTAATGCTTCAGAATTACTCTTTTCTTTTAACAGTAATATATAATTTAGTAGTGGTTGTATCATTACTGATAATTTTGTGTGATTATGTTAAAAGGTATTTTATATTTTGTCTGTGATTTTTCTACTATAATTATTTTTCGTCAGTTATGATTTGATCCAACTTTATTGGCGTAAATATTTTGTATCCCCTGGCATTGCTTTGTGTGTTCACGTAAAGTACATTTGTCAGTTAATGGTCTAAACAGTAGATCGAAAATAATAACAAATAAATGTCTCGAATTATATCATTATTTAACATTATATTGATAATGGTAGTGATCAGTTTGTACGGGGATAGAGATTAGTTCCAGTCTACAATCATCTTCCTCTATTAACCTTGTTCTTCGGAATGTCTCCACTGTCTGCGATGTGAATGGGCGCAAATTTCTCATTTTACTTGGTCTGAAAATTCTTCTAGATTGATGACTGCTGGAGGGACCTAAACTCGTCGGCAAAAGAGGGAAGAATGCTATGGATTGATTCGTGTGTTCTTCCTCCACACAATATATGTGCTGTTAATCACAATACTTTTACACATAGTGCTATCGTATATTCTTCAGTTCTGTATACTGTTAAGAGTTTGATATTACTCCATAACCATATCACATTCAGTGCTGCCAAATGCTCAGAAATACTGAAATTTATTCCTTATTTATATTTCTTCCTACAGAACTTTTATCTGAGATGCTACTTAAAGGTGTATCTACTTTTCGTTTGGACATAAAACATGTCGTCATTAAACAGTCATTGACGTAATACATTGTTATTGCCAAGTGATTGAAGTAGATGTGAATCATGTAATGTCAAGTTCTTGTGTTCATTTTTGAGAAATTGATTTCATTTATCAGTTTAATGAAAAGTTTATTGCGTGTTTTATATGTATCGTGGAAAGCTTGGAGATTGTATGTCAAACTTGAGGTATATAACTTGCTGGAGTGAAATAGAAACCTCACAGCATTATTTGTTTTTCGACACTCGCTACGTGTGATACTTGGTTATCAGGTTATTCCATTACTGTTTATAGCTATGGCCTTCGTAATAAGTCATATACTGAAATCGTTTATGGACAAAACTTTAAGTTTCGAAAGTAAGGGCTATAAAGTGCTATTTCTATCAAGTTTCAGCCGAAAATGTAGGGGACGAAAGCACCATCAACAAGAATCAAAACTGGAACTCTTGTTACAGGAAGACGTTGATAACACAGTTCTAATGCAGTATGTGTGAATAGTAGGGAACATTTAAAATAGCTAACGCAGTTTGTGGTAGGTGGAACGTAA